>CM044896.1:42759328-42793480 GCA_024500145.1 Gentiana dahurica var. dahurica
TCTTCAGTTGTTTCACCAGGGAAGTTTGGTTCATCAAATACCACGTGAATTGATTCTTCATGCTTAAGTGTCATTTTGTTTAGTACTCTAAAAGCTTTGCTGACACTTGAATATCCTAGAAAAATTCCTTCATCGGCTTTGGGCTGAAAAACATGAAGTTGATCTTTCCCATTGTTGTGTATGAAACATTTGCTTCCAAAAGCATGAAAGTAGGAAACATTTGGTTTTCTTCCATTCCAAATTTCATAAGGAGTCTTCTCATGCCTTTTGTTCAGGAGAGCTCTGTTCTGTGTATAACAAGCTGTGTTAACTGCTTCTGCCCAATATCTTTCGTAGTTTTGCTTCACAGATCATAGTCCTTCCTGCTTCTTTGAGTGTTCTGTTTCTTCTTTCAGCTACACCATTCTGTTGAGGTGTTCCTGTGGCAGCAAGTTGGTGTAAAACACCATTTTCTTCACAATATTCAATAATCACGCTGTTGAGGAATTCAGTTCCCTTATCTGATCTTATTTTCACAACTGATACTCCTTTCTGATTCTGAAGTCTCTTGAGTAGTTCTGTAAGTCTTTGCTTGGTTTCACTTTTCTTGGTTAAGAATATTACCCAAGTGTACCTTGAAAAATCATCTACTACCACCAATGTATACTTCTTTCCACTGATACTTATTGGTGTAATAGGTCCAAATAAATCCATGTGTAGTAACTCCAGATGTCTGGTTGTTGAATGCTGAGACTTGGTCTTGAAACTTGCTTTTGTTTGCTTTCCTTGTTGACAAGCGTCACATAAGCTGTCCTCCTTATATGAGATTTCTGGTAGTCCAATGACTAACTGTTTCTTAACAAGAGTGTTGATGTCATCAAGTTTAGATGACTCAGTTTCTTGTGCCATAGCCAACTGACTTCTGATTTGGTATGCACAAGCAAACAAGTTTCAGTAACGGCTGTTGTCCAGTCTACTACATACATATTTTCTTTTCTTCTTCCGGCTAAGACAACTTGATAAGATGATTCACTGACGACAACGCAGAATTCTTTGTCAAAAGTAACTTTGTATCCCATATCACAGAATTTACTGGTGCTGAGTAGATTTTAGTGTAATCCTTCTACATAAGATACATTCTTGATTGTAAATCCATTCCTGATTAAGGTGCCATAACCTCTGGTGTATCCAGGTTTGTCTTTACTTCCAAAATTAACTTTTGGTCCATCTTTTGCAATAAAATTACTGAGACAGTCCTTGCTCTTTGTCATGTGCCTAGAGCAACCGCTGTCAAAGTACCATATATCCTGCAATAAAAATTAGATGATTTTAGGTACCCATCTCAGTTTGGGTCCATGGGGGTCAGTTGTCAGTACAACTCTGGGAATATATCCTTTAGGTATTCTTCGGATATTGTTGCACTTGTTTTCATATATGTAAGCCACACTCCCATAGTGTCTATGTTTGGATTGTGTCTTATTTATATGATCTCTCAGATCTTTTGACTGAATTTTATTTCCATCATGCTTTCTATTATTAAAACTTGAATAGTAGCCATCATTCCTTTTGTACTGAGGTCTAGACTGACCTTGGTACTGGAAATTTTGCTGAGAACTGAGATTCGCTCTCTGCTGAGTTTTGGACTGAAACCTGTGATAAGTTTTCTGTCTGGAATGATTGCTATTAGCAGTTTTATTAATAGATGCAGTAAAATTCCAATCATCATCAGTGGGGTATAATCTTCCTTTCCCCCTGAATGTGTGAATCTTTGAATGATTGACATTCTTGGATTTACTTTGATTGTAATTTTTCAGGTTCTTGACTTGATTGGTTTTTGTGGATCTGGTAGTTGATTTCCCAGTTCGGTTTTCTTGAAATACAGCTGATTTACCCTTTGGTTTGCCCTTGTTGGTAAATCCAGTTGTTTTCTTGAAAAAATGATTTGTCCTTTGTGATACTGGCTTTATTGGTTCAGCAATTTTCTCAGTTTGTGGAAGCTGCTCAGCTATAAACTTAATACCAGTTTTGGTACTAGGTCCAGCAGCTTTGCTGGTTCTATCTTTTGAAGATTGCTGTGTGTCAAATCCTAAACCCGTTTTGTCTCCATACGGCTTACCTGAGTTGAATCCAGTAACTGAACTTGATTGAGCAAATGATTCAGTTGATGTTGCTGATGCAGTAGGCTGCTACTGAATCTTTTCTTTATCAGTTTTAGTCAGTTTCAACATTTTTAATTCAGACTTCAATCTTTCAACTTCAAGACTTAGACTCTCTTTCTCAGCTTTAATTGATTCATAACCAGCTTGAATAGTTACTAGCTGATTCATCAATTCGTCGAGTGTTTCCTCTAATTCTAGATTTTTTGGATTGGAGTCAGCAGTCGAAGAACAAGCATTTTGCATGGAAATCTGAGCTGAAGAGTATTTAGAAATGGATTCACATACCTCATTTGGATCTTCCATGTGTGCCATTAAAGCTGTGTCATCTGATAATCTTTCAGTACCAGCTTCATAATCTGACTCATCTCCAGCAAGGAGTGCTCTTCTACCAATTCTTCTTGGTGGAGTCTTCTTGGTCAGTTCTGGACATTCAACTTTATAATGTCCAGGTTTCTTGCAGTTGAAACAGAGATATTCATCATCTTTTCTTTTCTCAGGAGTACTTTTGATGAACTTCTGAGTGACTGGATGTCCACTCTTCATTCTTCGAATTCTATTCAACATTAGAGCCATCTGTTCTTCCATCTCATCCAATTCATGAAGATTGCTTGATGAGTTTTCTTGATTGTCATTTGATGCTGCTGCAAGTGCTATGGTCTTTGGTTCTTCCAGAGCTTTGATTATTGCAGCTGTACTTGTAAAATCTTCACTGAATTCATAAGCTTTCAAATCTGAGAAGATTTTGGATGAATCCTCTATGTCAAGTCTTCTTGATTCTTCCATAGCAGTGACCTTCATTTTCCAGCACATTGGCAATGCCTTCAAGATTCTTGTATTGATAATTTTCTTTGAGTACTCAATCTTGATTAGATCTAATTCATCCATGATAGCACTGAATCTTGTTTCCATTTGGTCAATGGTTTCTCCAGATTTCATCTTGAAATTCTCAAACTTTTGTTTTGCAACAGAAATTTTGTTTTCCTTGATTGAATCTGTTCCTTCACAAACAAGTTGTAGTTTGTCCCACATTTCCTTAGCAGTTGTGCATTCTTTCACCTTCAAATACATGTTGCTGTCAAGAGTTCTGAGGATAAAGTCCATGGCAACGTTGTTGAGATTGTTTCGCTTGCGATCATCACTAGTCCATTCGGATTTGGGCTTTGGAACTCGAATTTGTCTTTCACCTTCAGTCTGCATATGAGTGATCTGAATTGGTCCATCAGTGAGTACATCCATCATTTCATCATGAGTAGCTGCTAGAAAAGCATGCATACGACATTTATATTCATCAAATCTATCTATGTTGCACATAAGCATTTGTCTTGCATACTGATTGTTATCAATTATGTGTGAAGACTGACAGTAAATGAACTAGAACTGAGCTTTCAAATGAGAACAACTAGAGGAAATATAGAGCAAATGATATCTTGTCAAAGAAACCTTGCTCTATACCAATTGTTGGTCCCTTGGAAAGGCTAACACAAGTTTAAGGGGGGGAGGGGTGAATAAACTTGTCACCAAAAACTTTCTCAAACTGGATTTAAGCAGATTAAGGTTCAGTTAAACTTGTGTGGAGTTAAGCTGACTAAGCTAAGATTAGGTCAAACTGACTTAACCAAAACTGAGTCAACCGGCAGCGGATATATTTAGCCTTTTTCTTGATCATGTTGTTCTTTTATAAAAGCAGAGTGTGGTAAACTGAATTCTGATGAATGTCAGTTTGTGAACTGTGAATTATATAACAATCAATTATCAAATGCAGTAGATAAATGCTGAGTAAGTAAATAAATGCGTGAAGTAAATAAGACAAGTATTATAGAGGTTCCAGGTGGTGTAATCCTGTACGTCCTCTCTTCCCCTGTGGTGTGGACGAAAATTCCACTAGAACTTCTTGAGGTGAACAGTTACAAAAATTCCTAAGCAATAGTCCTTGGCTAATCCCTAGCTTCACTATCTAAATAGTTGTAGAACAGGTAGAATTGTTGTTCTTCAAATGCTTGAACACTGGTCCTTAGAGGGTTGAATTGCCTCTTCACTAGCTACCACCACAAACACAGTCTGTCTGATTGCTTGTAACAACTGTCCTTGACAAAACCTTCCCGGTTTGCTTCACAGTTTAAACCTTTGATATAGAATCAAGGTTGGATTGAGAATCAATGAATTGATTCTTGTTTGTGGTTCTTCAAAGTGTCTGATTCTTGATAAATTCTTGGTAGCTTGAACACTTGAAGAATTTCTAGATATGATCTTGTTATAAGCACAAAGATGATAGCAATTTGAATGATAAATACACACGTTGATTCTTGTTAAATCTCTGTCTATTTCTCTTATAATCCTTGGTGCAAAGTCCTCTATTTATAGTGTGAGGTCCAACGTTCATTTAGCCTGAATTCGAATTGTATCAACGTCTATTTTGTAACGGAAATAATTTCGACCGTTCTGCTGTGTCAGTATTTCATCTAATAAAATTGCTTCATTTATAACGTTCAATTGTACTATCAGCTTGTTGGATGACTGACATATAAAACTGAGTTTCCTTATCAGTTTTATACTGAGTTTATCACTTGTCAGTTTCTTGACTGACTTGGAGCATTAACTGAGATTTTATTCTTCTTTAAATATCAGTACTCCAGTTTTTCATCTGATTATAATTGACTTAATCAGAGTACACCATGACTCATTATCATCTAAGAACTCATTGTCCTTATGATTCTTAGGTCTTCATACAAGATCCATAAAGTCAGTTCAGGTCACCACAATCTTGCCTGAAGTCTAACTTTACAGTCTCGACATAGTCTTCATAACTGAGTTTGAACCCTCAGTTCTTCGATCTTCAATAACTGAGTCTGTGACCCTCAGTTCTTCAACTTCCAGATAAGCCAACGGAGTCTGTGTCCCTCAACGAACTTATCTTCTTCAGTTTCATCTAGGTGTATTCTGAGTCAGTTTGTTTATCTTGATGATTTCCAGTTTTCTGAATGACTTCCAGTTTTTTCAGTTTTACGACACACTAACTATTACAGTGCTTGTCTGATGTAACCTATACAAATATCAGACTCTAGTAAAACCTAAACATTCAGTTCTAGACATCTTTTAGCCTTTCACTATAACAGCTAGCTTCAGCACTTCATCAATGAGGTTAAGATAATACTTTGAATAATTATGATGAATTATCATCAAAACATAAATTTTATTTCCAACACATGGCTTATTCAAGTTTATATAAGTTTATTAGATCAAGAAACAACATTCAAAACTCAAATCGGGGCTTAAACACTTAAAATAGCAAAAAAGCCCTTTTGGAGCGCGTTGAACGTCTTTAGCGCACGCTTAAGCACTCCAAAAGCACTTCAGATTATTCTACTCAGGTTTGGCATGCGCTGAGCCACTTCGGCGCGTGCTAAAAAAGTCTGAACAAATCTGCCTTCTTTGTGCTTCACTTTAGCACGTGCTAAACCCCTTAAGCGTGCACTAAAAACACTCTGTACTTCCTACCTGCTCACTGATCACCTTTGGCGTACGCTAAAGCCCCTTTGGCGCGTGCCAATAGGCTAAAACTACCTTAAACAACAGTTTTTCTGCACTTTACGATTTCCAATTCAATTCCAACCATTTTGACAGCGAAATATACATAAAAATAGTAGCAAAACATGTCCTAATCATACCATAGCATCTCATATCACAACAAAAACTTAAGACATGGATTCTATCGTCAAAGCAAGCAAAATACTCAACATAAACATTATAAAACCATAATCGCTCAATATGAAAACCCTCTTACTTGTTTCAAAGCAAACCAAACTCAAAACTTCAAGAAATGTGCAGCACTTCCTAGAACTTCGACACAAACCTAATTGATCAACAATTGAAACAAGAAATAATTGTGATCAAAAGTTTTTATACAATTAGAACTATGAATTCAACCAAACGAAACCTTGAAACTTGATCAAATCTTGATGATTCTCAAACTAGGGCAAAACCCACCGCATTCTCAAAACTAGGAACTCTTGGTATCAAAACAACAGTCTTCTCATGTTGATTATTTTCCTCTACTTGAGTCTGAAGTAATTTATGAGAATTTTGGGGAAACCCTCTTTTGCATTTCTTTTATAATTTAAGGGGAAACTATTCAAAATTTGCCTGTCAACTCTTTCTGACAACTCCCACTAAAGAGGGAGGTTTATTTTCTCAATAATAACTCCCAATGAGTTATTGACGAATTAATTTGCTCTAATTAATTCCATCAAATTCTTTTCTTTTTTTCTTTTTAACTTAATCCAAAATTATACTAAATATAATATTTCGTTTTCGCAAAATGACACGTCTGCCCTTTGCCGAAAATCAGAATATTACATAGGTTGATTGTAAACACAAGAGAAGAGGCATGGTTGATGGAAAGGTGATTTTGAGAGGTGGAAGCTTGTGCCTAGCACTAAAGAGTTGAAACGGATCAAGAATATTTGGTGTTTTCACCATACCTGTCACCTCATATTCATTTTGACCCACCTTGGAAGCAATTTATGGACAAGTAGTCTGCATTAAAGTTGTAGGTAATTGAATTTTATTTCCAACGCAACTTAAATCGCTTAAATCGGAGCTCTAAACACAAAAATGTCGCCAAATTATTGAAGGTGTCCAGCCGGGCGCACACCCGCCATCACGCAGGAACGCGACCAGGTACGTGAAAAGGCTAGGGGACATGATCAGGAATATCAGGTGCACGCCCGCCGTGACCAGGCACACGCCCTCCGTGACCGGGTGCACGCCCGTCGTGACCGAGCGCACGCCTGACGTCAATCATGCCTAGTTTGACCTATCTAGATCAGTTTTTGAGCCTATAAAAGGCCATGTGTCGAATTTTACAACACAACTTCATATTGTAGACTTTTTTTATCAGCTTTTTACTTGGGAAGCTCAAGGTTTTATTTTTGTCTTTAATTAGCAATGAAGATTTGGTAATTTTTCTGCTATTTTCATGATTAGATTACAAGGAATTGACAACTCCTTGTTTTTGGATCGCTTCAACTTTCACGATTTGTAACTTTTTTTCGCTTTGCATTATGTTTTCGATTTTATTTCTTGTTGTTTCTTGCAATTCCAATTTTATTATGAATAACTAATTTTATATAGTCGAAATATGTGACCGTTTATGAAATTGATGTCATGAATTCTGATCGAGGGATAGGTTGTGAGTAAAAGTTAGATCTTTTGAACTGTTTGTATCCCAAAACTTAATCTTTTTTTACACACAAACGTAATCTTAATTCTTGAATTAAATTGATCACTTGACTCATGAATTTACACACAATCTTTATAGATATATTTTTTCGAGATAATGTGAGAAAATGGGTTTTTGGATCGCCATGCACGAATTAGTTGCGTTGTTCGAGCATGTTCCTTGAGTGAGGTTTTCCTTGTTAAGCCATGAATTCGGTGGACACAGAGCATCTCTATATTTCCTAATCACGTTAGGTCAGTTAAATTTTAAATAGGGGACTATTGAACAAAACATAGGAGACATGGCATTCGTAGCAAAAGCCATATATGGTCCCCTATCCTTAAAATGAAGATAAAAAATAGAGTTTTTTTTTCTTTCAAATAGCTCCTACAGCAGAGGTCATATCCCTATTTATTTTTAGGGATATGAACAATGCATCCCCACATTTGAGGATACACTATTCACGTCCCCAAACTTATTTAATTAGAAAAATTATAAGGATAATGATAAGGATATTGCTGGAGTAAAATAATAAATATTTAATATGTATGAATAGAGTTGTGAAATAGAATATATATTATTTAATAGTATTTGAAATGTTATAGGGATAAAAATAGGGATCTTTGTTGTGGAGTGTTTTGAATTGAGATGTTGTAAAATAAGGATATGTATTATTTTATATTATTTTAGCGATAAAATATGGTGCATCTGCTACTAATGCCCTTATGTTGCGGTATTAGTGCCTAAGGACTGTTTTACGAGATTGCACCCACAAACACGTTCATTAGTACAAATGGTTGGTTAGTGATTCAGTAGAGGTATCAAGAACAATTTACTTGATTAGAGTTTGGCTATTTCTTTATCATTATCGTAAAACTTGTTTCATTATCAGTTTATGGAACTTCCACCGATATTATTGACCTGAACTAATTATGAAAGTGACTGTGATAATTGATTGATTCCTCTGGGGATATGACATTGCACGCCGTTGTAGTACAACCGACCCACTACACTGTCGGTTAAAGTTGGTTTTCTAGAATTTAGCCATCAGTAGTACGGTGTTGGTTGAGTTTGAGGTCGCTGAGGAGTGATTCGTGAAGATGTTTCTGTTGAAGTTTATCATCATCTTAAATCTTTTGTATTTTGGGTATAGATTCTTTCCTAGATTTTGTAATGTTTTAGAATTGTAGTTTTCCGGTTGTAGCTGCCAAGGTTGTAAACGGTTGTTCATCGTCTTGATTGTTGTGTAAAAGTCATGTATTGATGTTTTAGTTGCAGCTTGTGTTTCTTTCCAATCGTTTGTAATGGTCTTTTAGATTCCCAAGTCTATCTATTCGTTTTCCATTTTGCACTATAATGTTGATAATGTCAGACTTACGTATATAATTGATTAATTTTAACATTTATATTACGGCACTCATTAAGTGTCACCATGTGCAGTAACATTTTGTCAAGTTGTAGTGTTGTGAAGCACAAATTTTAGGTTGGTCATAGATCATATCCTACTTGATGTACCAAAACCAATAGGAATATTAATTGTGAAATGGGCCTCTATCTCTAGAAATAAAAAAAAAAAAAAAAACCACCAATCAATGTCCTTAAAATTCCTAACATGGTGGCCCAATATTTGCACCATGACCACTATAAAATTTGTGTTTGTGTACACATGTCAACTCACAAAAACGCCAAAAGATTTTTTTTTTTTTGGAAAATGATATGTGCACTACACAATAGATGTAGTGCATATACACTACATGCTTTCTAACCCTTGATGAAAATGTAGGGCAATTGATTAAATGTATCTTATCAATGATCAATAAATGAACAAATGTGTATAGTGAATGTGTAGTGTAGACATTGTGTGGTGGATGTATCACCGCCGTTTTTTTCCCTATATAAATCTAACAATCATATTGGAATAAGGCGCAAAACATACAAACACTAATCAAACTTCAAACTTGGTAGTGCTTGAAAGAAGTGAAAATGGAGGTGATCAAGAAGCATGAAGATGAAGAAATGCAATTGCCGGTGAGCCCAACGGCGGAATATTTCAACAGCTCAGTACTATCTATTTCTATAATCGGTGTTTTGGAGACCGAAAATCCTTTAGAAATTGATGAATCTACAACACTGAGATTGATCAACGATCTGTTTCTGCCAATCAACCCTCGGTTTTCTTGCATCATGGTAACCAATTTCAACCATGGTCGGCCCCATGGCTCAAACTTCTTGAGCCATAGGGTTGGCCATACGGCTCATTCCATATGGCTCAAAGATTTTGGGCCATATGGTTGATCATATATATATATATATATATATATATATATATATATATATATATGGCTCAAAACCTTCTTTTAATGTAAATATATCCTCACAGCGAAACATGGATTTCATTGTGCATGTTGATAATATATATACTGTATTACTACTATTTGTGAACAATGTTTGTTTTTTGAACAGATACAAGACAAGAAAGGAGTGAAAAAATGGAAAAAGGTGGAAGTAAAACCCAAAAACCATATTCACAATCCAGTTTTTCCTGAAGAAAAATCCATAGAATTCTACGACGAATGCTTCAACGACTACGTAACAAAAATCGCATCGAAGCCATTCCCACAAAACCAACCATTATGGGAAATTCACATAATGAAATACTCAACAAAAAGTGCAGCTGGGAATATAGTGTTTAGGCTTCATCATTCACTTGGAGATGGCTTCTCACTTATGGGAGCTTTGCTTTCTTGTTTACAAAGAGCAGATAATCCTTTACTTCCTAAAACATTCCCGAAATTTCGAATGGCTCCAAAGGATAAGCTTAACGTTAATAATAATGGAGACTTATTTGGCAGATTGTCTTCAATTGTTTGTGGGATTGGGTATACAGTTGCAGATTTCGCGTGGAGTTTTATGAAGAGTACTTATTTTGAAGATGATAAGAGTCCAATTCGATCCGGTGAAGATGGTGTGGAGTTTCAGCCTGTAACAATTACTAATATTGCGTTCTCAATTGATCGGATTAAGGAGATTAAGGCCTGCTTAGGAGTGGTAAGTTCACTATATCCTGGCTCCTTTTATTTGTAGTAAACATTGTAGTAGTAATTAATAGTGTCACGAAATTCGTCGCAATAAAGTCGTAAAACACTTTTGCGTCATTGATTATGATGTGGAACGTATTGATTTGATCCTATTGGTCCCATAGAGAACTAGAGTAGATACGGACATAACCGTTCAGCCACAACGAGCAGGACAACTTGTATTTACACTATTGATAATTATTTTGATCACATTGATCATGTTGTATATTTATCATAATCAATGATGTAAATACACGTTGTGCAATTCTTTGGCTGAATGATTGTGCTCGTATCATTATTCATAGATCAATGGTGTAAACTAGTGTTGTGACCATTTTGTGGTGGAATAAACATTTCACTTAATTGAAATATTGTTCAGTCCTTTTCACTCAACAACATTCATCTACACACTTAATTATGATGGACATAAAAAAAAAAATAAGGGAAAAAAATAAACAACAAAAAAATAAAAAAAATAATAATGATCAATGAGTCTATCTTAGAAATCAACGGTGTAGATACACATTATGGTACTCATATTGTCTTAAGCTGTTGTACCCAGGAGCGGACGCAGGATCTCGAGTAAGGGGGGGCAATAAAAATTTTAAAGGCAAATAAAAAATTTAAGGGGGGGAACTGCCCCCCCCCCCCCCTTGGCTGTATGTAGGTCCGCCACTGGTTGTACCCGTGCCGTATCACTACACAAAAAAAAATTTAGACCCATGTCTCTAGAAAAAAAAAAGTTTTTATTTAAAATACTTTGATTGGTTAAAAGTGATAAAATGGTGATTCAAAACTTATTCCAATACCACCATAAAATCGCTGTTATTTCAAAATGAATTGTTACTTTAAAAAAAAATCCTTGTTTATTGATAGTTAAGAGCTATTTTAGACCCTTTTTTTATTAAGAATTATGACATTCATTTATTTTATAAAAACACCTACAGCCTTAATCTTTTAGAGGGAGGTAGTTATATTTGCTTTTTTCCCCTTGTTTGTTTAGGGTTTGTGTCAGTTGATATCTTGTTTTTTTTAACAATGAGAATTGCTAAATCCATAATAAAATAACAATAATGATAATAATAAGACACAATATATTTTTATACCCTCTATAATACTTAGAGATGTACTATCAATTTATAAGTCTTACCTCATTATCATCGATAGGGTAAAAATATGTTATATCATTTTACTGTGACAAACAAAAAATATATATATGCATGATTCTTTTGGTAACATAATAATGTCTCATAAATAGTAGCAGTAGGTTATTGTTGAAGGAAGTCTGATAACATAATTGAATGAGGCATGGAGTGTAAGTAAAAAATGTGTAGACAGTTTGCAGTTAGCTGCTTCATTATTGCCCATGAAGCATTTTTCTGTCTAACATTTCAACATCACTACTAGTAGTAAAATAATAATAATATCATTGGGACATCTGAGAAAACAATCAGTGTCCATATGCCTCTTAATTGTATTCCTCTTTCCTAGGGCCGGTTAGTTAGAAATGTGAAGTACAATCTGGATAACAGAAGATAAAGTCATAAAAGATACGGAGATATGGTAATTCAACATGGTATCAGAGTAGGAGATCCTGAGTTCAAACCCCGCTTTAAGGAAGCTTATGTTTTTTTTGGAGAGATGGTAATTAGCTTAAGTTGTTGGGTTGTAGATAATTAACATCGTATATATCTTAATACGCCCACACAAATGCGGGTCTATAGGAAGAAGAGAGGTCCAACACGCCTCCTCAAGTGTAAAAAAAATGGTAAACCCTACCATTAAGGGTCCCCTCACCCCCGATCCCACAGGAAAGTGAGGAGAGGTTAATCAGGTAACCTAGCAGATCCAACATGGGCTGCCTCTTATAACCTCTACACTGAAGGGTGTTATCAATCGGAAATCAACCCCTTTTACGGGAATCGAACCGCTGACCTCCAGCTTAGGTACAAGGCTTGCATTACACACCCATGCCTTCACCACTAGGAAATATCCAGGGGATCACGCCTCCTCAAGTGTAGTTCTATAGGAAGAAGAGAGTCCCAACGTACACTTGTAAGTATAGTTTTTTTTTTCCGGAAAATTGTGCTTGGAGCAGGGTTTGAACATACGACATCCTGCTCTGATACCATGTTGAATTACCATCTCTTCTTATCTTTAGTGATTTTATCTTCTATCACTAGATCACATAGTGGAGTGTCGGTATGATTCTTAATTGTATGCCCCCTTTCCTAGGGCCAGTGAGACCGATCGACTTGAACCGGGAAGTAACTAGATCACACAGTGGAGTGTCGGTATAATTTGTAATTGTATTCCTCCTTTCTTAAAGTGAGATCGATCGACTGACATGATTTGTGGAGTAGTCTAGATTAGGGGTGGATCCAGGAATTTCTCCTAGTAGGGTCACCGGACCGTAAACCTATACTTTTTATCTAAAAATTTGTTTTAGTGCTGTCACCAAAATCTAAAACTATATTTTTTAACAAGAAAATGACATTTTTTAACAATAAAAGTACATCATTTTAATAAAAAAAATCCCGGGATCTCAATGTTGTCACGTAGAACCCCTAGGTATACACAGATCCGCCAATGGTCTAGATCACACATTTTATTTCAGTTTAAAAAACAAACGGTCTTGATTTTGCTACATAGTCCAACTCCGGATGTTGAGGTACAACCTAAAAAACACCGGAAGTTTTTCTATAATAAGCCCATTTGAGGAGTAAAGCATGTGGATGAATCTGGATCACACAGTTTCAACTTAAATTCAAATTGTGTGATCCATAATCATCCACCTGCATTTATTGTGCAAATCGAATAACTAGAAGAATTAGTCAAAAATATCTCCTTTCCTAAGCTTATTAATGAAAGCATTTAAGTCGTATACAATTAATTTCTACAGTTTGTTGAACGTACAGATTCATAAATATGCGAAAGTACGCTATGCCTCTTAAAAATAGTACTCCGTATTTTAAGTAAGTTATATATATATATATATATATATATATATATATATATATATATATATATATATATATATATATATATATATAGTTATTATTATGGGTTGGTCTTGGTTTTCACTTTTCAAATGAATAGATATATCACTCAAAAAAATTACCAAACCCTAAAAAAATTTAATGGACATATGGTCTAGAACACGTAGTAAGTATTGCTCTTTAAATACGTAATAAGAGAAAAACAAAACTAAAAAACTATCCCTACATTCCGTAGAGTTTCAAAATCTTTGATTACTTGATCATTATCAATAAACACTGCATATTCCTTCTCAATATGAAGTATCATACAGTCACCAAAAAAACTTATCCTTCATTTTAATGGTATATTTATAAGGTGTTATTATGTTATAATTTTGCCGTATATGTATAATGATTTAAGGTGTGGTATATGTATAAGTTTTTAAGATCTTAAAAATTTGTAAATAAAAAAATGGTATATTTATAAGGTGTTAGTATGTTAAAAAATTATTGGTATATTTATAAGGTGTTAATATGTTAAAATTTTGCAAGAATATTTATAAATAAAAAAAATGAAACTGCCGTGTTTCGAACTAGCAATCTTTGGACAAAACAATCATAAATAAACTCACACCTCTTCCACCAAATCATAATCCATTATATATAACAAAGGTAAACAAATACAACTACTATTATTACTGAAACAATTATACTTTTTTTTTTCAAATTTTGGGGTGGTCTTGAGACCACCCCTCCCCTAGGGTAGGCCGCCCCTCTATATATATATATATATATATATTAAAAGAATAAATGTAAGTAATTGTTTTTTTTTATGGAATCATTGTTAAACAATTACGTTTGTAATAACATGCAGTCAATAAATGATGTAATATGCGGGGTCATATTCCTGGGTACTCGACTATATATGAAATCAAAAGACCAGGATTCAGCAGCCAACTCAAATTCCACAGCATTGGTGTTGCTCAACACTAGAAATATTGGAGTGTACAAATCCGTGAAGGAAATGGTTGAACCAAAACTCGACTCGAAATGGGGAAATCAGTTCGGTTTTCTTCATGTCGATGTCCCGAAATTAGGCAAAAATGATGATGATAATGAGTCCTCATTGAATCCACTCGGTTTTATTCTCAAAGCTCAGCAAATTATCAAGAGGAAAAGAAGCTCTGCTGCTGTGTTCCTTACCGGTAAATTGCTGGATTCTATGAGGGGACATAGGGGCCCCGAGGTAAGTATATATGATTATTTTAATTTATTTGAGATATAAACATTTACAAAACTACGTTGAGCTCTTCAAAAAAAAACAAAAAAATAAATAAATAAATAAATAAATTATGCATGGAAAAGAATTTTGTGGATTATCCGAAAGATTCGTTGAGAATTAATATTTTTCATGTATAAATTCTTTTTTTTAAGGAGACAAGTATAATTTTCAAATATTTACGCATTCAAACATTTTTGTTCAAACATGCAATTACTTTTTCAGGTTTGAAGAAATCTAAACTCCATAGTTTAGTTTCAGGAAAATGAAAAAACGAAAAGTATTCATGAAGAAGATGAAACAAAGTAGAAATGGAAACTTGATTATTCTTCAATTGGATTGTTCTGTTGTACAATACAGTGTATATATAGTCTACTTCAGAACTGAAATGAATACTATGGCAGTTATGCTAATCTAATCAGTTACAACAACCTTCAACTAACTACTGCTGAAAGTGTTCGACTAAATAACTGACTGAACTAACTAAAACTTAACCGTACTAACAACAACTGCAGCAGCTTCATTGAATGCTCATTCACTTCACCCCCCCTCAAGACGGACTAGTGAAGTTATACAAGTTAGATGTAGGAAACCTTTGAAGTATGGAATTGAAACCAGGACCATCCAAAGGCTTGGTCAAAATATCAGCCAGCTGATTGGTTGTCTTGACTGGTAGCAACTTCACTAGACCGGATTGTACCTTTTCTCTTACCACATGACAATCAATCTCGATGTGTTTTGTTCGTTCATGAAACACTGGATTGTGTGCTATGTGGATAGCACTTTCATTATCACAGTACATAGGAATTGGTTGTTGTAATGGTATTTGCAGATCTTGAAGAATGTAGGTAGTCCATTGGAGTTCACAAACACCTAGAGCCATTGCCCTGTACTCAGCTTCTGCTGAACTTCTACTGACTGTGGGCTGTTTTTTAGATTTCCATGAGATTAAAGCTTGTCCTAAGAACACATAATATCCTGTAATTGACCTTCTGGTTTCATGACAGCCCCCCCAATCTGAATCAGTGAAAGCTGCCAAATTGAGATCATTATTGGCTGGGAAGAAAAGACCTTGAGCAGGGGCTAATTTTATGTATCTGAGCAACCTGTTTGCAGCTTGAAGATGATTGACAGTAGGGGCTGCCAGGAATTGACTGAGTTGATTTACAGCATAAGATAGATCAGGCCTGGAAATGGTCAAATATAACATCTTCCCAATCAAGCTTCTGTATAATGTATTGTCTGGCAAGAGGTCAGAATCTCCATTGGTTAGGTGCACTTTGCTTTGCATTGGAGTCTTTGCTGGTTTACTTCCAGAAAAACCATATTCTTCCAATAAATTTAGAGCATATTTTCTCTGACAGATTGAGATGCCTGACTTGGATCTAGCCACTTCTAATCCAAGGAAATACTTGAGCTCTCCTAAGTCTTTGATCTGGAAAAGATTGTGTAGGTATTGTTTGAGTTCATCAATGAGAGTCATACTTGTACTTGCAAGTACTATGTCATCCACATAGACTAGTATTGCTATAAAATCTGTTGAAGTTCTTTTGGTGAAAAGGATGTAGTCATGTTTTGATTGTGTATAACCTAGGCTGTGTAGGGCAGTGGTATGTTTTGAATTCCATTGCCTGCTGGCTTGCTTCAAGCCATATAAGGATTTGACTAACTTGCATACTTTGCCTTTCTGTGTTTGAAAACCTTGAGGTGGAGTCATGTAGACTTCTTCATGAAGATCTCCATGTAGAAAAGCATTATTTACATCAAGTTGATGTAAATGTAAGCCTTTTGCAGTAGCTATGGCAAGTAAGATTCTGATTGTGTTCATCTTGGCTACAGGAGAGAAGGTTTCCTCATAATCAATGCCAAAAGTCTGTGTGTATCCCTTTGCCACAAGCCTAGCTTTGTATCTCTCTATTGTGCCATCTGCCTTGTGTTTGATTTTATACACCCATTTACAGCCTATGGGCTTCTTGCCTAGTGGTAAATCTACTATCTCCCAAGTGTGTGTATTCTGTAAAGCATCAATCTCCTTTTGCATGGCTTCTTGCCATTCTAGTGACTTCACAGCTTGATTGTAAGTTGTTGGCTCCTTGAGTGCATCAATAGACATTACATAAGACCTGTATTTTTGAGATAGATTAGTATATGTAATAGCTTCATCTAAAGGATAAGGTGTAACATGTGTAACTTGGTTACAGATGTACTCCTTTAAAAATGATGGAGTCTTCTTTTCTCTAGTGGACCTCCTGGTATCCCTAATGACAGGAACATCATTGGAAATACTAGATGAAGACACAGTTTCAGTTCCAGTTTCAGGCTGTATAAGGACTTCAGCACCATTGTCTTGTTCATTATCAGAACATGATTGCATTGTCTGCTGTGAGTGAATGTTCTGATGCTCATTATTAGATGAAGAAAAAGAACAATCAGTAAGATAAGGAATAGGAAAAGAACAATGTTCTGTTGTATGTTGAAGTTTTAAAGTAATAGATGGAAAGATATGCTCATGGAAAACCACATTTCTAGAAACAAATATGTCTCTAGTATGAATGTCCTGCAAGATATAACCTTTCTGATTTGGAGCATGTCCTAGATGGATGCATGTTCTGGCTCTAGCATCAAACTTTGTCCTTCCTTGAGGCAAACTTGTAGAAAAAACCAGACAGCCAAACACCTTCAATGCATGATAGTCTGGTGTTTTATTGTGTAGTAAATAGTAAGGTGTTTGATTGTCCAAAATGGGGGTGGGGAGCAAATTAATCAAAAAAACAGCATGTAGGAAACAGTAGCCCCAGAGATTGATAGATAATTGTGCCTGAAATTTTAGTGCCCTAGCCACATTAAGTATGTGTTGGTGTTTTCTTTCTACAATTCCATTTTGTTGTGGTGTATCAACACAACTAGTTTGGTGAACAATACCTTTTTTAGTGTAAAACTCAGTGAACTCAAATTCTGATCCATTGTCAGAACGGATTATCTTAATGGATTTACCAAACTGAGTAAAAGCATAGTTATAAAAAGCAACAATTACATATCTGACTTCACTTTTTGCTTGTAATAGAAAAATCCATGTGTATCTTGTACAATCATCTACTACAGTAAGGAAATAAGACTGATTATGGACTGTGGGATGTCTATATGGACCCCAAATGTCCATGTGAATTGTCCACGGATTATTGCTAATGAAATAAACAAGTAATATAATTTATAATCCGGTTAACCTCAAGTATAAGGATCGTAGTATGGAGGCTAATGCCGGGTCGATCTTACGGGGAACTAATGGTTGTAAATCCTAATTTTTGCCTATCGAAACGATGTCACGAAAACTTAACTAAACAGGGAACTAAACTAGACAAATATGCTGAAAATAAACTAGACAGAGGACAGAATCCAAAGCTAGGAAGAATTGGTTGCGAACAAACTAAACTAATGTGGAAAAAAACAGTAATCTAAACTAAACAAATTCAAGTTCTAAAGATTAGATCAAATTTAAAAAGGACAAACGAGCGAGTTGATCCACCTATCCAACAATTATTAACTTCCTATCTTGATTATATTTTCGTTTCTAACAAGTTGTGATTCATCTAATCAAAGGTATGAATTCCTACTTTCGTAGATAATTCGCCTATTAATTCCTATCTTTCGATTTACGGAGATTAACGCGTCATAAAATAAGCAAAGATGTAAACTTTAACGTTTTAACCTAGATATTCAACCTATCAACTTTCGTTTGACATAGATCAAAGATCCATTCCTAAATCATGGTGATCTAATGTTTATAAAGACTTTCATCAAATATAAAACATCATACATGCACATCTTTCGATATAAATGCAATTAACATCATGAAACATGATAAAGGAAACAACTTTGAATAGAAACTTACAATATAATCGAAGAAAACGAAGTCAACAAGTGTTGGATGGCTTCACAATGCTCGTTTGTAGAAGCTTAGCCTCTGAACATCCTCAGAGAACTCAAAAGTGCAGGAATTAAGAACATAGAACTACCTACTTTTATCTAGAATTTAAGTGTATGAAAACTGGAATAAAAGCAGTAAAGATGCAGCCTAGAGCCGCCCCTGATATTAGGGTTTCGAATAATGTCAATCGGTTCCTTAATGTGTGAAAATAGATGGGTATTTATAGCCTCCAAAGTCGGTTTCTCTAAGTCGGTCGGATGGACGAACGTTCACTATAGTGGACGCTCGTTCACAATTGCTGAACTCTCCTCAGACGCTCGTTCAGATTCCGTTCATGCTCTCTGTATCAAAATCGTTCTTCCGGACGCCCGTCTGTTTTATCAAACGCCCGTCCACTCTGGACGGGACCTGGACGCTCGTTCACAATGGCTCGGATGTGATTTTTGCATCTCTATCTCTTTTCTTCAATCCACCTCATCATTATCTCTTTCTTTAATCGCCATATCTCGAATTTCATCTCTTTTTATCATTAGTTGAACCTCATAACGATACCTATGAGACATGGAAAATATCGCGAAATGTAATAATATCCAAATAATTATAATTCAACCATGAAAATCACATAATTACATCGATATTGCGATTAAGCCCTTAAAAATATCGTTTACTAAATATTTCCATATAAGACCTTATTATTATGCAAATTATACAAATAAAAGGGGAAAACATCACAAAATATAACCTTATAAAACATATATTTTCACCCTTAACAACTCCCCCACACTTAGCTTTTGCTCGTCCCGAGCGAAACAAAACGAAAAATTAGGCTCAAGATAGTATAGACATCTCAACAAATATAACGTATATTCAATAACGTAGAAGTTCACCATTGTGTGTGTGCATAGCCATAGAAAACTTCCACTAAATCCAAACTCGAGAAACTCAAAGCAAAACTAGCTAATACCCCCTCGTAGAATAGTAATAAATGACACTCATAAGATGTACCCTACAAACGTGACATATCCCGAAAAAGATGATCGAATGAATCTAGGGCCTTTCTGAAATACTCAGAGGATAATCCCTACATCATATCTTTCAGTTTATACTGGGGATAAGATTAACGAAAACTAAGCCTTATATTCAATTCATAACAATATCTTAGTTGATTCGACTTATTCACTTTAAACACACATTAGAATGAGCTATTGCCCTCATAGCAGAATATGACATTTCGAGATAATCCCCTACCTTACTCCAATCATAAGGCAGCTTCTTCTAACTGTCGTGAGCTTTTAGTCATCATAGTGGCATAGGACTTACGTGGTAAACCCTACCGCACTCAAATCATCGACTTGCTTCCGACACACACGATAGATTCATTTAATTCAACTTGTTCATTTTGACATTAGTTACGTGTTACTTATCACATTCAAACTGCTAGATATTCACAGTATAACATACTTCGGATCTAAATACAAACTATCATAGATCTCACGATACACATGTTAGTAATACCATCCGCAGCGGAAACGATTTAATGGATCTAGATCTATAATATATACGTAATAAAACAACTAGATCTATATCTACAAGGGGGTTGTAGAACATACCTCTTGGATCTCAAAATCCAAGTTGAAGAACCGCAATAGGATGAACGAAGGAAAGCGTGAAGAGCACCACGATCTTCCGTACGTGTGATCCAAGCAACTCCCGGTGGAAGGAAATTCTCGACTCGAACCCTTCCGATATGCTACCCGGAAAAATCTCCAAGATTTTCCCCAAAAACCCCCTTGGCCGAAAATTTTCTTTCTTCTCCTCTCTAAGAGGTGAAGTCGAATTATGTAGTGTGTTATTTGGCTTGGGAGAACTCTCTTTATATAGGAGAGTAAAACTTAAGCCCCAAGGATTTTATAATTAATACAAATCAATTATGATAATCCTATTAAATAAAAGATAATCCCATAATATTCTAGAACAAATCTAGGATAATATTTATCTTTATTTCTTTCCATAAATATTTATCCAATAAATATTTTATGCACATGTCTTATTAATCACAAGAAAACTAATTTCTTGTTCCAAAAATAAGAGGGGGGCGCCACTTTTAATTCATGACCTAGTCATAATTAATTTTTGGGCTATAACACAATTGAGCCAAGATTATGGAAAATGTCTTTCCCACATATTTAATTATTTAGCCCAACTAATTTAATAGTCCACTAAACAATTAATTCACATATCGTTTTAATAAAGTCCAACAAGAACTAAATTAATATTATTAGGATTCGACGTCCGAGAATAGCTATGCTATATTAGGAGGCACGTCGGGGACCATGGACTAATAATCAGCGGCTCCGATAAATCAAATAAATAATTATAGAATAATTATATTCGATAAATCAATCACATGAATATGCCACCATAATCCCGTGACTGCACTCCTCCGATTATAAGATTATATTTATCTCCTCACGAGAATAATAATAAGCGTCCATTGATATAATCATTACATATGGATTAATCCTCCATAGACTGTTCATTCTAAATCGGGAAATTACCGTTAACCCTTTTTAGAACCTCTTATCCTTATTTACCATTAACCCCCTAGTGATCAATTAATTCATACAACTCACTGGTAGCTAATCAGTGTAATATGAACTCGCGCGATCGATCGGTTTCTAGGATTAACAAATAAGGGAACTGTCTATCTACTTCCATAAATGGAAGGAATGGATTCCGTATCTGTGATAACACAGACTACTCACTCAATCCAGTATAATGCCAAGATGGGGTAATTCAGACCACAGACTCAGTGTAATCCTTAACCGTCAAGTCAAACCTCATACTGATTCAAGCAGTTGACTGTGATCACCTCAGGATTAAGATATATCCATAAATATGATCATCCATTGATTCGATAAGACTTCTCGATTACGGAATTATATCGTGAACTCTAATCAAATCGGTCCAGCCCTATATGATATATCTATCATATATAAATGCCCCACTAGGTTCTCTTAACCGAAAGTCCGGATAAGACAATCACACCAATTGTGTTCTGGGCGCATTAATAGCACGTTAAAGGAGAGACCCGATACTCTCGATTAACTTCACTATGGGCTAATTGTATTTTAAGTACATCTTCACTAACTCAATCCTCCTGTGTATATACCATACACTGAGTTAAGTGATTACATAAACGATATACTTAGGGTTTTCTGTAGTGTAAATACTATTGTCACATCGGTGATTATGAGAATAATAAATATGAACAATAACGTCAATTCATTTATTAAATAAAACAATTACAAAAATTGTCTTTCGGGCATCACACCTAACAACACACGTAGCACTAAGCACATGACTTACAAGATAATAAAAAATCACTAATCCAACGGGGTATAGCTGTATAAAATAGCTCATCGTCACTATGGCTCGTGAAAAATAGTGTCAGGTGAAACAACTAACTTACCAAACATATGATATATAGCTTAAATGACTATAAAGATAACGAACATTGAATTGAATTGCCTACTCGGGACAAAACAAAAACAAAAGTGTCGAAAAATTTCGAAAATTTTAGCTCGTTTTGCATAATAAACAATCTGGCGTAGTAAACCAACTCATATGCATAGGATTAAATCGAACTATCCCCTCCCCCACACTTAAAAATGCAACATGTCCTCATGTTGTGCAGAAATTAAAAAAAAAGATAAGAAACTTAGCTGAATTCGCGTAGAAAACCGAGCCGTTGGTCAGGCTGGAGCATGAAAAGGCCAACGCTCGCAAAAAGCGTGGAAAAATGTCCCAAAACTAACTCAATCGGATCTCGACAAAAACTATTGCTGCAAAACTCGAGAAACAGAAAACTCGGGGGAAAACGGGATACAATACGGCAGTAGAGATAATAAACCAAACGGAATAAAAAGAAAAGATCATCGATAAATATGTCAACACAAGTCAAAGAACGAGAAACCAGAAAGTAGCAAAATGTATAGGTACAGCCAAATCGAATGAAATGTATCAAAAAGTGCAATAACAACCAGAAAGATAGATCTATAAAAATAGAAACTCAAAGCAGCCCCGGAGCATCAACTGAAGAAGGATCTGAAGAAGGAACATCAGCTGTAGATGCAGTCTGCGTAGGGTCTGGCTGTGCAACAGGAGCAGCAGTGGACGGTCCAGCCTCTCTATCAGTAGGAACTCTCGCAGTCCTCGGATCCACTGGAGTCTCCTCATCATCCGACTCGGGCTTCTCCTCCATCTTAACCACCTCAGCTATCACCCGCTCTATCTGCTCGGAGAAGACATAATCCATATTACTCGCATTGAATACCCTCCGATCTCTCGGTAGCCTTCCATCAACTATACATTCCAAAACCGATAAGATATTATCTTGGCCATCCCGGATATCACTCAACATCGCCCTCAAACTATGAGCCATACTATGCCGAGTAATCTCGGAAGAAGATAATCCAGAAAGAACTGAAGCTCGAGGCGGTGTCGATGTGGAACCAGGCTCAGAAACGGGAACAGCCTTCTCTCTACGAATAGGGGGGTAACTCTTGGTCTTGTGGTCCGCTGCATACTCCAAAACTCCCGCATCGAGACATAACTGATGTATCAAATGAGGTACTATTAAACTCCGGGTGTATACCTTCTGGTTCATGGAAATCTCATCGAATAAGGCTTGACCTACATCTACATTCAACCCGAACGTCAAAGCATATAACATCCCAAGATCACTAATATGGAAATGTGTGAGATTATTCTTCGGGATCAGACGACTTTGAATAAAACGGCATTGGACTCTCCAATCCTCGGTCCATGTCGTAGTGATCAACTCCTTCCTTTGGCCATTGGGTCTCATTGTCCAAGCCACATCCGGACAAACCCGTAATCTCAACTCCTCCATCGGGTCACGACCATCCTCACGTTGCCTCCTTGCAATTTCCTCTTTATAATCTAAACCCTCAAAAGCTGGTAAATTGTATTTCTCATTAATGACCTTAGCAGTAAAAGGGACCTTAACACCTCGCACCATAACGCACTTTTCATCTAAGTCCGCCTCAGAAAAGTTGGCATAGAACTCTCGGACAATAGAGTCATTGACAGGAGTAGATGGAATTTTTGTCAGGGCTGACCACTTCCTAGCCTTTAACATCTGAGCGAAAGTAGGATCAACTTGAGACACTTTCACCTCTCTGTCAAAAATAAGACTCCTGGTTAAGTAGTGCTTAGTGTAGGCTTCATGTGCGGAAGGATTCACAAACCGACGAGGAATCGAAAGCGGGACAACAGTCTTAGACTTTTTCTTAGGGGGTGCCCTCGGTTCAGGTTCCTCTTGCACAGCATCCTCCTCTCCACCCTCAACTCTAGATGGCTTGGCTCTAGAGGACTCCTCACCACGGGTACCTCGAGACATCCTACTCAGGGGGACAGCATCATCATCCTCAGTGTCAGAGTTGGAGGAAGAATCATCCCGTAAATTGGTTCTAGCCTGTTGAGATGTTCGGGGGGGTTGATCTCTAAGGACTACGCCTCTGTTAGGGTCCAATTGGGATGGATCAAACTCAGGACGTTTACGTTTACCGCTCTCCCTAGCTAAATCTTTACCATAACGTTTCACAATTTCCTTCTTGCGCACCATTGTCAAACTTATATCTAAACCAAACCATTCACACAAATGGTTACCCGTTTATCGTCCAAATCGGGATTTCAAGCAAAGCACACCACCAATCACCACCACAAAAACACCACAACATCATCACAACCAGAATTTGGGGACGACAAGAGCAACAAACAGAAAATGAAACATTATGAGTGCATATTCAAGATAATGAGCCGAGCCGAAGATCGAACTCACAAAAACTTGAATGGAATCGAGAAAGGTTGCTATAGACTTACCAAATGCTACGTAGGGATGATGGTCGAATAGATTTGACGCCCAGAAACACCAAGATTGGCCACCAAAATGTGAAATTTTGTCAAAGAGGCCGCACCAAAGAATCTCTGATTCTTGAAATTCTGTTGGTTGTTGGAGAATTTGGGTTATGGAAATGAAAAGAGGGTGCTTAGAGCGTGCTAGCGCAACTTGAATCGCTCAATTTGGTTCAGAAACAAGGATTTTAGGTTTGGAGAAGGGGGAAAGTCGGGTTCGCGGTTGAAATTGCAGAAAAAATGAAGGTTCGTGTCCAGAACATATATATATAGGCTCAGAGTGGACGCTCGTCCATCCTGACGGACGGGCGTTCACTAGTAACTGCACGAACTGGACGGGCGTCCATAAATTCAGACGCTCGTCCATAGGGCATATTTGAATACAGGATAGGAGGGAGTTTTTCAGACGGGCGTCCACTATATTGGACGAACGTCCATAAAAACACAAGTCCGGACGGGCGTCCATATATTCATGAACGGGCGTCCACCACAAAAAAGTGATAAAAATCATAACCTTTCACACACATGCTAATTAAAATCGAAGTGCAACTTTTATTAATATCCAATAAAATTCAAAAGTACAACGATGAAAGATCAAAAACACAAAATAACTTAGAAAAATAAAATAATAATAAAAACATAACTAAAACAGTGGGTTGCCTCCCACCCAGCGCTTTCGTTTAACGTCGGGGCTCGACGTAACAAAACCTAAGTAACAATAGCTAGTCATCATAAAGCTCTGCCCAGTCTATAACCCTGATAAAACGACGGAGTAAATCAACAGCCGGAGGAAAGTCATAGTCATCCTGAACACCCCAATCGTCATCAGCTGCCTCTACACCCTGAAAATGCTCATCCTGCAGTACTAGGGCTAAATCAGTCAGCATCGGATCGTTAAGGATCCGGTATGGTCTTCCTAAAGCTGCCTGCAACTCCTCAATGGTAAAATCTCCACCCCCCGAGCATCGGGGAACAATGAGAACATAAGTGACAGTCCTGATGCGGGTAAGAATATCTATATCTATATCCAGAACTATCGTGCCCCCAGGTCCATCCGAAACGGTGAGAAGGGAAATCCTACTAATGAGAGGGAACTCCTCTGGCAAAATACCGTACTCCATATCTAACTGAATGCTAAACTGATAGAAACAGACAAAACTTAATTAGACTTAGCTTAAAGCATTAACAACTAAAACAAAAATAAACACACAAAGAGAATAACTAATAATACGGATATCTAGGATGCCTCCTAGTAGCGCTATTGGTTTATGTCGTTAGCTCGACACAGTTGAAACTCAGCCTGGATCAGGCCATTTGACTTTTCTGCCAGCCATTACCTCGTTTAAGTTCTGATCAGGATTGCGGCCGCAGAAACAGCACTTAACACATGGGGTTAAATCCTTTATAGCTTTCCAAATACGTTTAAACTTCCTCATGGTTGACCTCTTTGTCTTCTGAAGCTTTTGATGACATCTGCGTTGACGCTCCTTCCAATACTCTTCCATATCCCAACTACCAGCTAGAACTTCTTGTGATAGACTACTACCGTCATCCTCAGAGAAAAGATTGGGTGAGACCTCGTCAAAGTCATCGCTTCATTAACATCACATCCAAGGATATCGAGAAATTTAACAATCAAAGGCTTGTCTGTAGGTTCACCAATGTAGTGTTTGCACCTTTGACCATTAACTCGAAACGGTTGGTCTTTATAACCGAGTAGTTCGAGAATGCCTCCAGGAATGATTTGGAGAATCTCAAATGGGCCAGACCAACGTGTCCTCAACTTCCCAGGAAACAAATGTAACCTGGAATTGTATAGTAACACTCGCTCTCCAACTTGAAATTCTCTCTTCTTGATCTTTGCGTCATGAAGGAGTTTCATCTTTTCCTTACTGATCCTGGCACTTTCGTAAGCCTGAAGCCTAAACTCGTCCAACTCATGCAACTGCTGCAGTCGGTGTTTGCCACAGGATTGGATATCGAAGTTAAGAAACTTTATAGCCCAATAAGCCCTGTGCTCTAACTCAACTGGCAAGTGGCACGACTTACCATAAACCATCTGGTAGGGTGATGTACCCATGGGGGTCTTATAGGCAGTGCGATATGCCCACAGTACATCATCCAACTTTAGACTCCAGTCTTTTCTATGACTGTTCACTGTTTTCTCCAGGATCTTCTTCAAGCTCTGGTTGCTTCTCTCAACCTGACCACTAGTCATCGGATGATATGGTGTGCCAGTTTTGTGACGAACACCATACTTCTCGAGGACTTTTTCCAAAGGTCGGTTGCAAAAGTGTGTCCCTTCATCACTAATTAAGGCACGTGGACATCCAAACCTCACAAAGATATTCTTCTTTAGAAAATTCATGACCGTTTTATGATCATTGCGAGGAGTGGCTATTGCCTCCACCCATTTCGATACATAGTCTACGCAGACTAAGATGTATTTATTCCCACAGGAGGATGGGAATGGACCCATAAAGTCAATCCCCCATGCATCAAAGACTTCGCATTCAAGAATGGGTTTCAGTGGCATGTCGAATCGCCTTGTTAGAGTACCGGTTCTTTGGCACCTATCACAAGCTTTACAGAAAGCTTCCGTGTCCTTAAAGATCGTAGGCCAGTAGAAACCGGACTGGAAGATCTTCGCAACCGTTTTCCAAGGACCAAAGTGACCACCTGTGGGTCCACTATGGCATTGCTCGATTATATCGCGTTGCTCAGATTCAGGAACACACCTCCTTAGCAAACCATCTTTACAGATTTTGAAGAGGTAAGGTTCATCCCAAACGAAAGACTTCATATCAGAGAAGAACTTCTTCTTCTCTTGATAAGACATTTCAGGATCGAGATAACGGGCATGAAGGTAGTTTACAATGGAGGAGTACCAAGGGACGTCTGGAGCGCAGCCATCTATCAACATGATGTTTTCTAGAGGAAAGTAAAGATCTATGTCATCAGGATCACCCTTTTCCTCACTTAACATCCTAGAAACATGATCCGCCACTACGTTTTCACTGCCCTTTTTATCTTTAATTTGAACGTCAAACTCTTGGAGGGTCAGTATCCAACGCAGTAAGCGCGGTTTAGCCTCTTTCTTTGTCATTAGATACCGCAAGGCAGCGTGATCAGTCCACACAATCACTTGAGCTCCTAACAAGTAACTACGGAACTTGTCCATAGCAAAAACTACGGCCAAAAGCTCCTTTTCAGTAGTGGTATAGTTAACTTGAGAAGGATTCAGTGTGTGACTGGCATAGTAGATAGGCTGGAACTTTCCATCAAGCTTTTGTCCTAAAACTGCACCAACTGCGTAGTTGGATGCATCACACATAAGCTCAAAGGGTAGGTTCCAGTCAGGCGATATAAGTATTGGAGCAGAGATCAGACGATTTTTGAGCTCCTCAAACGCATGCCTGCAGCTATCATCAAAGGCGAACTCAACGTCTTCCTTAAGTAAGGTAGACAGGGGCTTGGCGATCTTTGAAAAGTCCTGAATGAATCTCCTATAAAAGCCGACATGTCCGAGAAAACCTCGACTTCGCGAACATTCTTAGGATAACTCATCTTCTCGATAGCTTCCACCTTAGCCCTATCTACCTCAATACCTTTGGCGGACACTTTGTGGCCAAGAACTATCCCCTCATCTACCATAAAATGGCATTTCTCCCAATTGAGCACCAAGTTCTTTTCCACACACCTAGATAACACCTGATCAAGATTATCGAGGCAATCATCGAAGGATTGACCAAAGACCGAAAAGTCGTCCATGAAAATCTCCATACACTTTTCAACTAGCCCATCAAAGATAGCCATCATACACCTTTGAAAGGTGGCTGGGGCATTACAGAGACCAAATGGCATCCGCCTGTAAGCGAATGTACCATAAGGGCAGGTGAAAGTGGTCTTCTCTTGGTCAATAGGATCGATGGGTATCTGGAAGTATCCTGAATATCCATCGAGGAAACAGTAGAAAGCATGCCCCGCCAGACGCTCAAGCATCTGGTCAATGAAGGGAAGGGGGAAATGATCTTTCATTGTGACCTCATTGAGTTTTCTATAGTCAATACAGACTCTATAGCCTGTAACGAGCCTCAATGCTATCTCTTCTCCCTTCTCGTTCTTCTCAATAGTAATCCCGCCTTTCTTTGGGACTACCTGAGTAGGGGATACCCATTCACTATCAGCGATGGCGTAAATGATACCCATATCTAGAAGCTTAATGATTTCCTTCTTGACTACCTCTTGCATGTGAGGGTTTAGCCTCCTTTGGGGCTGTCTTACACATTTGGCTCCCTCACTAGTCTTGATCTTGTGCATGCAGATGTCGGGAGGTATTCCTCGGATATCTCCCACCTGCCATCCAAAGGCTCTTTCGTTTTTTCGCAAGACGTTTAACAGTTTCAGCTCATCTATTCGAGATAGCTTGGCAGATATGATCAAGGGAAGCTTGTCACCTTCCCGTAGGAACACATACTTAAGATGTTTAGGCAACGGCTTCAGAACTAGATCTGCAGGGGGATCCTCTAAACTCGATTTAAGCCCTCCACTTTTCAACTCAACATCGCTGAGCTTACTTAGTGGCTCCACTGCCAAAGCTTCTTCTCTTAATAACTCATCCTCAAAGTCACTGCTAATTGATCTAGATTAACCACACCATGACTATTCAGATTATCGATCAATCGCTCATATTCCGCTTCCACAGCCTTGACTTGCTCGTCCATACAGTCATTGAAGTCATTAAATGACTCCTCAATGGAAAAGCCGGTTGGAGAACCAGAGGGTACGTGAATAGATTTAGAGACACTATAGCTCACCTCTTGGTCACCAACTCGAATAGTTACTTGCCCACCATCACAATCGATGAGGGCTCTAGCTGTAGATAGGAAAGGTCTTCCAAGAATCAGGGGAACATTTTCACCTTTCTCCATATCTAAGACGTACCAGTCAACTGGGAAGGTAAACCTATCAATTTGAACTAATATGTCTTTCAGGATCCCTGAAGCTTTCTTGGAAGATCTGTCGGCGAACTGAAGGTTCATGGTGGTGGGCTCTAGAAGATCTTGTAAACCAAGCTGATTGCAAACAGACAACGGCATCAAGCTGATGGATGCACCCAGGTCACATAAAGAATTTGGGAAGACTAGGCCTCCCATCCGCAATGTGAGCACAAATTTTCCTGGGTCACCCCTCTTGGTTGGTAAGTCTTGATGATTTATCAAGGAACAATCCTCGCCAATTTGCCTTTCCATGCCTGCTAATTTCTTTTTCGAAGATACAACATCCTTGATGAACTTTGTATACTTAGGCATCTCGACCAAGACCTCGGATAATGGCAGATTTACCTGAGTATTTTTCAAAAGGTTAAGCACCTTTTCATATTTCTTATCTTCACTCAGAGGGATGTTGCTCTTCCTCGGTGGAAATGGAAGCTTTTTAAGGTCACTCTCGGAAAATACCTTCTTTGAGGATGCACTTACGGCCTTGTCTTCCAGATCTTTCCACCTCACAACTTTTTCAGACGTCTTATTGGTCAGGGGATCAGCCACCTGACTCTCAACCGAATCTTCTTTTCTCAGGGGTTCAGCCACCTGAGGTGTTTCAATTCTTTTATCTCTCGGGGGATCAGCCACCCGAGTATGCTCTTGCAGGACAGGGGATAGTGGTTGCTCAACTTCCCCTCCTGCCTTATCAGTGGCAGGAGGGGCTAGTGTTTTCCCTGGAAGCCAGGGGGACCACTCAGCTGAGTGCCACTTCTTAAATTCATCGCACTGGCCTCCTCTTTACCGTATTGTATTGTTGGCACGAGGTCAGTGCATTGATTGTTGCTTATATCGGCCTGAGCAACCTGACCGCCTTTTGGATTCTTTTCCGTAAAGTTGGGAAGCTGCCCTGACGGTCTGGAAGCTAACTGCTCAGCCAGTTGTCCTATTTGCCTCTCAAGGCTCTTGTTCGTATTCATTAGAAGTTGAATACTTTTGCTTTGCTCCTCCAACTTAGCTTCGAGATTGTTGGACTGGGAGGGGCCTTGAGAGTTTTGGGTATTTTGAGAGTATGGCTGGCTGGGCCGATTCTGAATTTGAGAGTTGGAATTGGCGGGCCAATTCTGATTGAACCTCTGAGTATTGTTTGAAAAATTTGAGTTCTGGTTCTGATTGAATCCAGGGTTTCTGTTGAAGTTTGGATTATGATTAAAGCTCGGATTGAAATTTGGATTTGAATTAAAGCTCGGATTCTGGCCGAAGCCCTGGTTTTGAGAATTATTCTGGCCAGAGAATTGGTTATTGAACCTCGGATTGGACTGGCCCGAAAAAGCATTCACTTCTGCATTCTGTCCAATCATGGGACAGAAGCGAGCAGTGTGCCCCGGATCATCACATACTTGGCATGTGATTTGATTATACTGTCCATTGTTATGAACAGCATTGACTTGATGAACAGAGGGGGGCTGAAATTGACATTGGCCAAACATGTGACCAGTCTGACAGCAATTTTCGCAATACAGAACCTGAGGGTTCTGCGGAAACGAAGGAGTCTGATTAATCAGGTTTGGAACTTGAGGACTTGCCATCTGCTTTTGCAGCATGGCAATCAGACTTTGGACGTTTACTTCCTCCACCTTGGGAGGAGGAGGCGCTTGGATGGCCTGATAGGATGGGGCATAGTTGTATTTGGCAATATCTTCAAACAGTGCCCATCCTTCATCAGGTGTCTTTTTGAAAAGCCCTACCAGAAGAGCTGTTGACCATGCCTTTAGTAAGCTCGGTCAGTCCACTGAAGAAAGTGTTTACTTGCCTTTCCTTAGGCAAGCCATGGTGGGGACATTTTCTTAAAAGAGATTTGAACCTCTTCCAACATTCGAAGAATGATTCATTCTCCTTCTGGTAAAAGGTAAAGATCTCATTCAGACATTGGGCTGTCTTTGAAGGAGGAAAATATTGACTTAGAAATTCTTTTTCAAGTCCGGTCCAGGTAGTGATGGATTCTGAAGGGAGAGAGTGATACCACTCCCTAGCCTCTCCTTTCAGAGAGAAAGGAAAAAGTTTAAGCTTGATCGCATCCTCACTCACTCCTTGGATGCGGGTGGTACCGCATATCTCTAAGAACGCATGTAAGTGGGTATGCGGGTTTTCAAATTGGTAGCCATGAAAAATTGATGCATGCTGCATCATCTGGATGAGTCCGGGCTTGAGTTCGAATGTATGAGCTGTAATGGCGGGCAAGACTATAGCCGGGTTGACAGTGACTGCACCAGGCATGGCGTAGTCTGCCAGCGTACGTCTATCTTCTGCAGCCATTAGTACTATTTTTTCGATCTCTCCTACAAGATATTGCTCAAATTCTTGATCTAGGGCGTCTCCCTCGTCGAAACGAAGTCTCCGCCTGTTGGGTCGGACTATGGTCCGCTCGGGGTCGGGGGAATAGATTAGTGGTCCCTTATGACTACGAGTTTGCATAAACCGAGGCCCAAAACAAGATATTGAACTAAAAACTAAAGAAAAGAAGAAGAAACTATCTAAGAGATTAAAAGCCTAAAACTAGTATCAAGATCTATGAAAAAGAAAGAAAAGAGAAGGAAAGATACAGACGGACGGGCGTCCTAAAATGTGAACGAACGTCTGCCCGAGATACAGACGGACGGGCCTTCAGAAAACCGAACGCTCGTCTGGTCTGCTGAATATCCTTGGACGGGCGCCCAGAGGTATGAACGCTCGTCTGCAGATCGGAGATTGATACAGGATTGAAAAGTTTTCAGTGGATGGGCGTCCAGTAAACTAAACGCTCGTCCGGATGCTGAAAAAATTCAGGGAGGAATCGAAAATTTGCAGGAAAGACAGGGGATAACGAAGAAAACAGAGTACGAAAACTGCAAAAACAGAGATATAAAATTGATGACTAAAATCTATACTAATTACTCACAGAACACGCATAAATAAAACAGACTAAACAGTTAATATTAACAATTAAGATATTACGAAAAACAAAAAAAAAAAAAAAACGAAAATCTAACCTAGCTACTAAACAAAAACTAGGCAACCGTTTGTTCCCCGGCAACGGCGCCAAAAACTTGTCCACGGATTATTGCTAATGAAATAAACAAGTAATATAATTTATAATCCGGTTAACCTCAAGTATAAGGATCGTAGTATGGAGGCTAATGCCGGATCGATCTTACGGGGGAACTAATGGTTGTAAATCCTAATTTTTGCCTATCTAAAAGATGTCACGAAAACTTAACTAAACAGGGAACTAAACTAGACAAATATGCTGAAAATAAACTAGACAGAGGACGGAATCCAAAGCTAGGAAGAATTGGTTGCGAACAAACTAAACTAATGTGGAAAAAAAAACAGTAATCTAAACTAAACAAATTCAAGTTCTAAAGATTAGATCAAATTTAAAAAGGACAAACGAGCGAGTTGATCCACCTATCCAACAATTATTAACTTCCTATCTTGATTATATTTTCGTTTCTAACAAGTTGTGATTCATCTTATCAAAGGTATGAATTCCTACTTTCGTAGATAATTCGCCTATTAATTCCTATCTTTCGATTTACGGAGATTAACGCGTCATAAAATAAGCAAAGATGTAAACTTTAACGTTTTAACCTAGATATTCAACCTATCAACTTCCGTTTGACATAGATCAAAGATCCATTCCTAAATCATGGTGATCTAATGTTTATAAAGACTTTCATCAAATATAAAACATCATACATGCACATCTTTCGATATAAATGCAATTAACATCATGAAACATGATAAAGGAAACAACTTTGAATAGAAACTTACAATATAATCGAAGAAAACGAAGTCAACAAGTGTTGGATGGCTTCACAATGCTCGTTTGTAGAAGCTTAGCCTCTGAACATCCTCAGAGAACTCAAAAGTGCAGGAATTAAGAACATAGAACTACCTACTTTTATCTAGAATTTAAGTGTATGAAAACTGGAATAAAAGCAGTAAAGATGCAGCCTAGAGCCGCCCCTGATATTAGGGTTTCGAATAATGTCAATCGGTTCCTTAATGTGTGAAAATAGATGGGTATTTATAACCTCCAAAGTCGGTTTCTCTAAGTCGGTCGGATGGACGAACGTTCACTATAGTGGACGCTCGTTCACAATTGCTGAACTCTCCCCAGACGCTCGTTCAGATTCCGTTCATGCTCTCTGTATCAAAATCGTTCTTCCGGACGCCCGTCTGTTTTATCAAACGCCCGTCCACTCTGGACGAGACCTGGACGCTCGTTCACAATGGCTCGGATGTGATTTTTACATCTATATCTCTTTTCTTCAATCCACCTCATCATTATCTCTTTCTTTAATCTCCATATCTCGAATTTCATCTCTTTTTATCATTAGTTGAACCTCATAACGATACCTATGAGACATGGAAAATATCGCGAACTGTAATAATATCCAAATAATTATAATTCAACCATGAAAATCACATAATTACATCGATATTGCGATTAAGCCCTTAAAAATATCGTTTACTAAATATTTCCATATAAGACCTTATTATTATGCAAATTATACAAATAAAAGGGGAAAACATCACAAAATATAACCTTATAAAACATATAATTTCACCC
>CM044896.1:42793980-42901502 GCA_024500145.1 Gentiana dahurica var. dahurica
GTGATCGTTAGGTATAAAGGGCATTTTGGTAAATTGCACTTTGTGTCTACGGCCAACATATTCGGAAGCCTATCGGGTCACACACATATGAACATCGAGTCGGATTAAAATGCGGTTATAGTTGATCCAAATAAGGAAAGTTTATCTCTAGACTATAAAGGTTATAGTGGTAAATTAATATGGTGGTATTTATTTATTATGAATAAATAAAATACAAGATATTAATTATATATAAATTATATTAATTAAAGAATATTCCGGAAGTCAATTTATTGACTAAAGGGGCGCCACTTTTGAGTGTATGAGATACACTTGGATTGTGCACTTTAATTAATAAATATTGCCATAATATTAATATAGGATATTAATTGATTTTGAGAAAAATAGATTTATGGTAATAAGATAATTATAATCAATATATGATATTGACAAAATATTATAATTAAAGAGATAAATCAATCTAATTGATTTTCCTTATTTTATTGGAAAAATGTTTTCTTCTCCTCCACACTACATATGGGGCGCCACTTGCTCTATAAAAAGGAAGTGGGTGTCAAGCTCTTTAGTACAACACAATTGCAAGAGTTCATAATTCTTGTGTAAAATAGAGAGCTCTCCATAGTGAGTTTGTGAGGGAAGAAAAGGTCCGGTCTAGCAGCCGGAGTTTTTCCGATAGCAATCCAAGGAGGATTCCGGCGAGGGTTCGTGTGGATTAGCGATAGAGGCCGGACGCGTGGACGGCTTGCGCATTGAACTACTCTCCGTTGGCGGTCAAAGCGACGATCTTGTAGATCATCTAAGGTATAACCGTCAAACTACTTAAGATGTTTATTGCATTAAACGAAGAACGATCTAGAAAAAGGAAATCAAAATTTTAAATTCATTGCGTTAAACTAGTGATTTCTAACAGTGGTATCGAGCAAGACTTCGAGCTTAAGCAATAAGCATAATTTAAATGCGTAGTATTTAATCGATAGATGCAAGATTTAAATCGCGAAACGTTAAAACAAAAAAAAAAATATATAGGGTTCATGGGGGTCGGCCGACTGGCGGCGCCCCCATCCTCGGCGGCGGCGGCGGTGGCCTTCGGGCTGCTGTCCGTCGGCTCTCCTCTTCCTTTGGGGGAGATCAACCCTTTTCGTTTTGTGATATTTTATTGTGCATAGATATCTCGTTTGTTTAGTTGTGTCATATGGCTAACCAATGGTTCAAATAGTTTGGACCATTGGGAAACCATATGGGACATTGGCCTTTCCAAATTTTGATTTGGAATAGGCCTAGGCCCTTTTCAAATATTTGATTTGGAATAGGCCTAGGCCTAGGCCACTTCCAAAATTTTGATTTTGGAAAGTGGCCAGACCTAAACCAAAATTATTTGGCCTTTCCAAATATTTGATTTGGAATAGGCCTAGGCCCTTTCCAAATATTTGATTTGGAATAGGCCTAGGCCTAGGCCACTTCCAAAATTTTGATTTTGAAAAGTGGCCAGGCCTAGACTAAAATAATTTGGCCTTTCCAAATATTTGATTTGGAGTAGGCCTAGGCCCTTTCCAAATATTTGATTTGGAATAGGCCTAGGCCTAGGCCACTTCCAAAATTTTGATTTTGGAAAGTGGGCAGGCCTAAGCTAAATTTAGTTTTGGAAATGAAAAAAATAGGAGACTTTATAATTTTAATTTTATTTTGAATAGTTCAAATTTAATTAAAATTGAAATCGATTTAAAATTAAATGTTAATTTTAATTTTGGTTAAATCATATAATTAATTAAAAGTTATTTAATTATTTGATGTGATAAAATAAAGACGCATGAGTAGTAGTAGTTAAAATTAGAATTTAATCTTTTTCATAAGATAAAATTGTATGGATAAGATGTGTAGATATAATGTGATTATATGGACCCCGATTGATCATGGACTCGACCAATAGGATAGATGGGAATGTTTTCTTTATGTTGGTTTTTGAAAAATTGTCCTAGGCCGTTATGAAGAACGTGTCCTAGTTTACTTTTTGCATTTATCCCATTCCCTGAGTTCCCCCCCCGTGTGCGGCGGGTGTAATTATTTATTATGTAACAAGAATGGAGCAAGAAGTTCAAGACCAAGGAGAGATAAAGAACCCATTGGCGTACAACAATAAAGATCCTATTGGCGGTTGCAGATACCCTTAGTTTGTGACCCGCGGTTTCGTCAGTTTGTATTCGAAACCGCACCTAGGAAAAGTCCATGATCATACCGGTTGTTTTATGCGCGGAATGTTGTGTATGTTTTACTTTATATGATATCGTAGTAATATGCACATAGTAGATGAGACCATAATTAAACCAAATTAATTAAGTGAATTAATTTAAAATTATTCCCACATCAAAAATCAAGTCGGAATTGCCTCCCCATATTATAACGACGGTGAAGAGCCCTTGTTCGGACCCAACTCACCAGCCAAAGCGGGGGTTGACCTACCTCGGGTATATCGTCGTTATTGAGATATGATCGAGAGAGATCTCATGAATATTGGGGTTAAGACTCGACTAAGAATTCTCTCGGCCACCAGCCAAAGCGGGGTCGTTTGGATTTTAGAGGCAAGGGCTTGGCTAATTTCATAAGATGAAATATTGTCAAAGAGTTGACTGGTCAAACAACAAGAATCGTATAAGATACGATCGACAAATCGTTGTCCACCTGTTTAATTATTTTCGGCCCATCAGCCAAAGTTGGGGGTCGGGGTAGTTCGATGGGATCTTGCCCACTAAAGGAATTATTTTCTTGAAAGCCAATAGGGAATAGTTGGCTAGTGGGAGTAAAAACCTTATAGATTCATTAAGTGCAAATTTAGGGTTTTTATACATGAGCTTTTACTTATTCTATCTTTTATTTATTGTTGTAGAAAATGTCAAACAAATTGAACCTTCGTTTTATCATCGATAACAAGCTTGACGAAACTAATTTTCTCGATTGGGAAAGAAACCTCAAAATCGTTTTGAGGCACGAGAAGATTGGCTATGTCTTGGACGAGGCCCTACCGGAAAAGCCCGCTGAGGGTTCGGTTGCAGATGTTGTCGAGAAGTACAACAAGCACTGTTCTGACAGTATCGATGCTACATGTATCATGCTTGCTTCTATGACACATGAACTGCAGAAACAGCATGAGTCCATGGACGCCTACTCTATCATGGTCCACCTGAAGGAGCTTTATGCTTCTCAGTCTCGCACTGAGAGGTACGAGGTCTCGAAGGCCCTGTTTAGTTGTAAGATGGCATCTGGGACTGCTGTGGGGTCACACGTGCTTAAAATGATCGGGTACATAGAGAGGCTTGGGAAGCTGGGCCACAAGTTGGAGCGAGAGTTGAGTATTGACTTGATTCTGCAATCTCTACCTGACTCATTCTCGCAGTTCGTGATGAACTATCACATGAACAAGATAGATTGCTCCCTTGCGGAGTTATTGAACATGTTGAAAACTGCTGAGGGCACTGTGGGGAAGGGAAAGCAAGTGTTGCTGGTCACTTCAAGCAAGGGCAAGGCAAAAGCCCAGAAAAAGTCCAAGAAGGCGAAGGCTGCACCTAAGCCAACGCCTAAGATAGCAAAAGACAAATCCAAGGATGCTTGCTTCCATTGCGGTGAGACCGGACATTGGAGGAGAAACTGCAAAGGCTTCTTGAGTACCAAGAAGAAGCATTATGATGCTTCGACTTCAGGTATATTTATGATTGAGATCAACATTACTTCTTCTAAGTCTAACCACTGGGTATTAGATACTGGTTGTGGTTCTCATATTTGTCCGAATATGCAGGCACTAAGAAGAACTAGAGATCTGAGGAAAGGAGAGGTGGACCTACGCGTTGGAAATGGAGCAAGTGTTGCTGCGCTGGCCGTAGGAGTTTATTTTCTTTCATTGCCCAGTGGGCTAGTACTAGAACTTAATAACCGTTATTTTGTTCCCGCTCTTACGAAGAGCATTATTTCTATTTCTGCATTAGATGTTGATGGATTTTCTTTTACGTTTGAGAATAAATGTTGTTCTTTTTCACGTGATGGAATCTTTTATGGTACTGGCATACTTAGCAATGGTCTCTATATATTAGATATGAATGTTGACGTTCTTAATATAAATAACAAGAAAGCCAAAACAAATGACTTGAATGAATCCTACTTATGGCATTGTAGACTTGGCCATATAAATAAGAATCGCATTTCCAAACTCCATAAAGATGGAATGTTGGATCAATTCGATTACGAATCGTTTGATACATGCGAAGCTTGTTTACTTGGCAAGATGACAAAGTCACCTTTCAGTGGCAAAGGGATAAGATCCAATGAATTGCTTGAGCTCATACATACTGATGTGTGTGGCCCAATGTCAATTCAAGCCAAAGGAGGATACTCTTATTTTATCACCTTCACTGATGACCATTCTCGCTATGGTTATATATACTTAATGAAGTTTAAATCAAGCCTTGAAAAGTTCAAGGAATTCAGAAGTGAGGTGGAGAAACAACTAGGTAAAGAAATCAAAACACTTCGATCCGATCGAGGCGGAGAATACCTAGATGGAGAGTTTCAAGATTATTTGAAGGAGAATGGGATTCTACCTGAATGGACTCCTCCCGGAACGCCACAAATGAATGGCGTGTCTGAGAGGAGGAACCGCACCTTGTTGGACATGGTGCGATCCATGATGAGCTACGCAGTTCTTCCAAAATCATTTTGGGGGTACGCTCTAGAAACCGCATCCTATACACTGAACCGAGTTCCATCAAAGACGGTTGACTCTACGCCATACGAGGTATGGACTAAGAGAAAACCGAGCCTAGGTCATCTAAAACCTTGGGGTTGTCCGACTTACGTGAAGCGGATGATGCCTGACAAATTAGAGCCCAGGTCTGACAAATGTCTATTTGTGGGATATCCTAGGGAAACCAAAGGGTACCAATTTTACCATCCTGAGGAACAAAAGGTGTTTGTTGCCAGGACTGGCCACTTTCTGGAGAAAGAGTTTATTCTGGATAGGGTCAGTGGGAGTAAAATTGATCTTGAAGAAATTCGAGAACCACTTACGGATAATAGTCAGTTGATGGAAGTAGAGGACTTGCCACACGCAGATGTGACACCAGCCTCTACCGTGGACACACTAGCACCTCGAAGATCCACCAGGGAACGCCGTGAACCCGAAAGGTACACTGGCGTGTATCTCATGGAAGATGAGGACCCTAGAACTTATGAGGAAGTGCTATTAAGGCATGACAAAGAGAAATGGCTAGAAGCCATGAATTCTGAAATGGAATCCATGAAAGACAACCAAGTTTGGAACTTAGTTGATCCGCCCGAAGGAATAGTTCCCATAGGGTGTAAATGGGTCTTTAAGAGAAAGACCGACATGGACGGTAACGTGACCACCTACAAGGCTAGGTTGGTGGCAAAAGGTTATAAGCAAAGACAAGGAGTTGACTAAGATGAAACCTTCTCGCCTGTTGCCATGTTAAAATCCATTAGAATTTTGCTTGCTATTGCAGCATACCATGATTACGAAATCTGGCAGATGGATGTGAAAACAGCTTTCCTTAACGGGAACCTGTCTGAGGAAGTGTATATGACACAGCCTGAGGGTTTCACAACCAATGGCGCCAGGATGGTGTGTAAACTGCAAAGATCCATTTATGGATTAAAGCAAGCTTCTCGGAGTTGGAATCTTCGCTTTGATGAGATAATCAAACAGTTTGATTTCATCAAGAACGAAGATGAGCCCTGTGTTTACAAGAAGGTTAGTGGGAGTGCCATTGTGTTCTTAGTGCTTTATGTGGATGACATACTGCTCATAGGGAATGATGTGCCTATGTTACAATCAGTCAAAGCTTGGTTATCCAAGAACTTCTCAATGAAGGACTTGGGTGAGGCAGCCTATATTCTGGGAATAAAGTTCTATAGAGATAGATCTAAAAGGTTGCTTGGTCTGTCACAATCCACCTACATAGACAAGATGCTGAAGAGATTCAGCATGGAGCAGTCCAAGAAAGGATTGCTGCCCATGTCACATGGGGTCTACCTGTCAAAGGGAATGAGTCCTAAGACAGAGGAGGAAAGGGCACAAATGAGTAAAGTCCCTTATGCTTCGGCAATCGGGTCCATCATGTATGCCATGTTATGCACAAGACCCGACGTCTCGTACCCTCTTAGTATGACTAGTAGGTACCAGTCCAATCCAGGTGATGGTCACTGGATTGCTGTCAAGAATATCCTTAAGTACTTGAGACGTACTAGGGATATGTTCCTGGTTTTCGAGAACGATGATTTAGTATTACGAGGTTACACAGATGCCAGTTTCCAAACTGACAAGGACGATTTTAAGTCGCAATCTGGATTTGTTTTCACGCTTAACGGCGGAGCAGTGAGCTGGAAGAGTTCCAAGCAGGAGACTACTGCGGACTCTACAACGGAAGCCGAATACATAGCAGCCTCGGAGGCGGCAAAAGAAGCGGTTTGGATGAAGAAGTTCATTACTGAACTTGGTGTGGTTCCCTCCATTGAAGGTCCAGTGCCTCTGTATTGTGATAATAATGGAGCGATATCTCAATCAAAGGAACCAAGGTCTCATCAGAAGTCCAAACATGTGCTACGGCGCTATCACTTGATTAGAGAGATAGTAGATAGAGGAGATGTAAAGATAGAGAAAGTCCACACGGATGATAACATAGCCGATCCGTTAACCAAGGCATTGTCTCAAGCTAAGCATGAGAAACATGTTCACTTGCACGGGCTTAGGCATATGGGTGATTGGCTTTAGGCCAAGTGGGAGATTGTTGGAAAGGTGTCCTAAACCCAATCGGTTCGGACCGGATCCGACCGGGTCGGGTCATTTACTGTCTATTTAGTTCATGTAATAACTTTATTATGATTAATAAAAGCACTTATGTTATTATATATTGTTTGTCTTCATATTATTTGTTGTATATATATATTAACGTCCCTAGTATCGATCTGTGATAGAGAAACCATGATAGTGATTATGGTTGATGAGATCTCTAATCACTATAACAAGGTTGGTACTTAAATGTCTCTAGTCTTACATATTATCAAATGGGACATTGATAGTATAATCGGACTAGCACGTATTGGATGTCTTCTATCTTTTAGAAGGTAGGGATAGATCTCGTCTATCGAAGTGTAGAGACACTTGGACTGTACGTGGACGTGTATTAGAGAATGCGTACGTTAGACTGACCCACTTACATTAAGTGTCACACTATGTGGCGGCTGTGTAATTATCTTTTTGACCGGAGTCTTCATGGCATCACGGTGTGGATCGTCATGCTTTGACACTATTGAGATTTCTCCTAACCACGGGGCGATCATGCGGTACTGATTGGGTATGATATTGAAGCATGCGGAGTATACATGATTGGTCGTCCGGGAATCGTGTATCCTATGATTGGGATCGAATATCCGAAATGGCCTTCTTATAAGGAATGTCTAGCTCTCGAGAATCTTCGCAAAGTGGGAGTAAATGTGTTATTCCGAGAGGGCATGATATCCAGATTATAAGATACGATCGTCAATGTATTGACACTCGAGATACGATCGTATGGATATTATTACAGCGATAGGATTGTAAGTTACACGGTAACTGCTTCACATGAAAGGTAGTAGTCATTGCTTTTGACTCTTCCGATAATTGGGGGTCACGGTGTGTTGCTAGACGCTATCCCGTGATCGTTAGGTATAAAGGGCATTTTGGTAAATTGCACTTTGTGTCTACGGCCAACATATTCGAAGCCTATCGGGTCACACACATATGAACATCGAGTCGGATTAAAATGCGGTTATAGTTGATAACCAAATAAGGAAAGTTTATCTCTAGACTATAAAGGTTATAGTGGTAAATTAATATGGTGGTATTTATTTATTATGAATAAATAAAATACAAGATATTAATTATATATAAATTATATTAATTAAAGAATATTCTGGAAGTCAATTTATTGACTATAGGGCGCCACTTTTGAGTGTATGAGATACACTTGGATTGTGCACTTTAATTAATAAATATTGCCATAATATTAATATAGGATATTAATTGATTTTGGAAAAATAGATTTATGGTAATAAGATAATTATAATCAATATATGATATTGACAAAATATTATAATTAAAGAGATAAATCAATCTAATTGATTTTCCTTATTTTATTGGAAAAAGGTTTTCTTCTCCTCCACACTACATATGGGGCGCCACTTGCTCTATAAAAAGGAAGTAGTTTGGTGGGTAGAGACTAGGTGTTGTCGTTATAGTGCTCCTCGATGGCAAGAAATGATTGCGTGGTGATTTCTCAATCTTATTTCTTCATCAATAAGGTTCTCTTTTATAATCATCTAGTTTCCAACTTGGTTATCCCAATTTCAAATGTTTCCCCATCCATACTAATTGTAACCCATGTTCTAGTTAAATCCTCCATTTGAAACTTCTGAAACTCGGTAAAAGTCCCTTATTACGAAGTTTTGTTTTCCAAGTGCGTACATTCTTTGATGTGCCTTATTTTTTTAAGATGTTTTCATCATGTCAAATGCTTGATTTAAGGAAAATAAGTTTCTCACCCTTCAAACTATTTGAACTGACAATTGCATATCCTTCCAACTATATCACGTTTAGCTATTTCGGGGCAACACACTTTTGCATCCTAGAGATTACCCTCAATGCATTCCCTACAAGATGTTTTAGTACAGACAACTTTTTGTTTAAAGACTCGACTCAACAAATCCTCCGCTTTCTCTTTTCGCTATCGCTTGGTTTATGTGTACCAAAATTCTTTGCCTTGCTTTGCTCGAGATGGGTTCCATGCGAACTCCATATGCAAATTTTATCATTTCCAAGTACTTCTTACTCGTTTCAATTATCAGTGTTAAAGGTTTCTTTCTTTAGCAGAAAATTTTAATCATCCTCATGGTTGGCTTTATTCAACACTGGTGAATGCTTTTTGTTCCCATGTTTTCCTTTAACATAAACCTATTTTTCCCCTGCTCTGAAAATTCTGAAAAACTTTTCATCAATGTAGATTACTGTCTTATCTACAATCTATCTTTTTACATTGATTCGATAATCTTTATGGATTATTCAGAAAATCCATGTTATTGCGGGACACTCTGTCCAAAAAATCTGCAGCAGCACATTCAATTCTTCTTCTGTTTTGAACAGGTTAAACATCTTCAAATGACCTGAATTTTTGATAAGTTGCAGACAACAATTTTATCTACAACTTTTCTTTTGGAATCAAGTTCAAATTACTTTTTGTTTGATAATAATCTGCAATTCAAATCAGTGTTTATGAATCAAAAAATTCTGACAGCTTGTGTAATTGGCAAAAATAATTGTTTTTGACCGACTCCCTCTCAACCAAAAATTCTAATATTTTTATGTCACCTAGGAAACTCCAGTATCTTAACTTTTCACTTTTGATCGTGCTCAAATTTCTTTTTGTTTGGGCTGTAAAAATTGATAATATCAGATCCAGAGTAAATATCGTACACAGCCACCTAAAAGGGATCCTCACCTCTTTGATTGAGGTTTGGGCTAAGAGTGTATCAAGTTACGGGTGTTATGTCTTAGAAGGTTTCCGAAGCGATCTTTCCCTGGGATATGTCTCATGGTTGAATGTTTGTAAAGTTAACATTGTTGTTTCTTTTGCAGTTATAAACAAGAACCAAGAGGCTATCTTCCAGCATGCCATGTTTGATGTTCATACCCTTTTCATGCCCTTTTGTAATTATACATTTTCTGGTGATTTATTTCTAATGTAATCCCTCACTTGAGATCTTTAAGCTCAACAAATCCTCTTCACTTGTTGTTATGAATTACCTAAGAAATATATCTCCATAAGCATTTCTTTTGAACAAATCCATGCTTCCTTACTTGTCAAATTAAGGAACAAGTTCCCTCTAACTCTGCATTGTTGCACCCCCATTCTTCTTTTCAAGTACAAATTTGACTGAACCTTTTAATGTCAGAACATTCTTTTTTACTTGTGTTTATTTTCAGCTTCCCTCCTAAGGGTAGTGTTGATTTTGTAATCTTTCCATCTAATGCTACTTGTTCTTTCAAGGTATGCATATCATCTTCTTACCAGTTGGATCTTTAATCCTACCTTGACATCCATCTTCAGTTACTTATCTTTAACCTTCTAGCAATTTATGTTAAATCAGTTTCAAGCAAAAGGTAGTCTTTGCCAATGTGCCTTCTGAACCTATTTAGCCAATCAACTTTTGAATTCCTAAACTTCTGATTTCCAATTCAGATTAATGTACCTTGTACCCTTCAATTTTAACTCTCTTTCGGGCCATTTAGAGCCATGAACCGCCAGATACACCTTTTGATATTCCATCTTCTATTTTGGCATTTCTATTACAATTTTGTCATACTAGCTGAAAGTCTATTTTGTCTTAACCTTTTTTTTCCCACATGAGGAATAACCTTTAGCCCTTATTTCCCTGGCAGTGTACTATTCCACTCGAGTAGTGCAACCTTGAAACTTTGAATTGGATCATCAATGATCTTCACACTTTCTTTGAAAGTTTGAGTTAATTCTTCAAAGCCAAACTTTATCCAACAACTCTTAAGTGTCTTTTCCCCTTCACTTGAAAGCTCGTTTATCACATACTTTTTCGAACTTTTGATTTTTCCCTTACATTGTCATGAGGAAAACCCTATCTCCTTTTCAATTTTGAAATAACCTCTGTTTGAATAATGCAGACTTCGATTTTTCCTTGGCAAGTTTCCTTTTATTTCATTCTGAGACCTTCTGGTGTACTCGTTTTGTCTCTAAAGATCCCGCGTGTTGAGATTCTGCCCTCTTTTGATTTTTAAATGGTTTAGTCTTCCTAGTGCTCAACCTGTCACTTTCAAACTCTGTTTGTTTTTCCAAGCTAACCCTTATTGGCATAAGGATTGGATCAGATCATCAAGAGAAATTATGGCCAATGCATGTTCTCCATCCCAACGAGACTCAAAAGTCCTTTAGCTGGGATTATTGCGGTTCTACAACAAGTTTGTGTCAAAGTGATGAATGAAGCCACAAGATAGCATTGTGTTCATCCGGAGAAACCAAGATGCACAGAGAGTTAGAATAGTACCACTGATGATCTTTCATGAAGATAGAGGTAGAAGAGTTGCATACAACAATAGTTACCACGACAACATCCAGATGTCAACATTTGAAACTCTACATGGAGAAAATCGAAGAACACCAATTTTCAGGGTTCAAGTGAAACAAAGATGACAAATTTTGAGACTAGAGTTGATACAACGAGCCAACAAGAATATTGAAGTGGAGCATCGCAACCTCAAGTTGGCTCAAGACAAGCAGAAGCGTTGGGAAGACGGAAGAACAATATGGTTAGAATCTGAAGCTGAATATGAAGTGTATCTAAAGACGTCCCTCTTGTGCCAGTGATGAACTAATGCTTAACCAATGTTGATGTGGAAGCAAGCGTGGACCTCATAGTAATTGAATAGATCTTCATGTATGTAGAAGAAACAAGTGCACTTTGGAGTGGTGGATAAAGAAAGTCAAGGAAGAAGATGTACAACTAGACGCTCTGTGAAGTCGAGTTCAAGTACCTCTCAATTACGTTTGAGTTTCGAGGACGAAACTCCTCTTAAGGGGAGAGGAATATAACACCCTGACTTTTTAGAAAATGTAAAATAGTAATTGGGTATTTTCACTCAAGTACCTCTCAATTACGTTTGAGTTTCGAGGACGAAACTCCTCTTAAGGGGAGAGGAATATAACATCCCGACTTTTCAGAAAATGTAAAATAGTAATTGGTTATTTTCACTACGACCTAATTAGTATTTATCCTATTTATTTAATTAAAAAGGATTTAATTAAAGGGCTTGGAAATTAATTATATAGTTTTTTGTCCACAAGGACATATTAATAAATAAATCGGGATTCAAGTACATAGATGATTAATTAGGACAAACTTTAAGTAAACTTACCAAACTACCCTTTTTCTAATTTAACCTAATTAATTCATATTCACCCTAATAGACAAAAAGCTGCCGCCCACTTCCTCCTCCCCCTCAGATGCTGCCTCTTCTTCCTCCTCCTTCCATGTTGTAAATCATGCCCCCAAATAGCAGTTTTCATTTTCAGAAGAAAAAAATTCACAGCAAGCAGGGGAGAACTCGAAGCCTTTGGGGTTGTGGATTAGAGTTTGACAAAATGATTTAGGATTTAAGACGTGGAGCAGAGACTTCGAAGGGGGCGGCTTTTAGAGCTGCATTTCAGTGATAAGGAGTCATTGGGTGGCCGCATTTCACAGAGACGGCAAAGATGGCGGATAAAATTTTGGGGAAGAAGGTGGCGCAGCCGTGAGAAGAAACCAGGGAGATGACTGTTATTCATAATCAAATAGTAACATGGATGAATGTTACTGCTGTGAATGTTGCATCTGCTGTGAATGTTACTTGATGAATGTTACTTTCTGCTGTGAATGGTATTTGATGACTCATGAATTCATGAATGTTCTTGCATCTGGATGAATGTTACTTGCTGATTCATTAATGTTACTTGATGATTGATGATTCATGAATGTTCTTTCATCTGGATGAATGTTACTGTGAATGTTACTTGATGATTCATGAATGTTCTTGCATCTGGATGAATGTTGCTGTGGGTTAGAGTTAACAATGGGTATTTTTGTCCAAAAGATTTGTTTTTGTCCTTTATAATCTTTGAAAATGGAAAATGTCCTTCCAGACCCATTTCTGTTAATTCTTGTCCTTATGGCCCCTTCCCCCTTAATTATAAGGGATAAAGGGATTTAGTTATTTATTTAATGGATTAATTAATAACTATTTAAGGAAAATATTCCCAAAAATTCCCTCATAATTGTATCACGCAAATTCAGAAAGAAAAAAAAAGAGAGAGAGAGAGAGAGAGAGAGAGAGAGAGAGAGAGAGAGAGAGATAGAAGAAGCGACGGCAGCCAGAGGAAACGACACAGAGTTTTCAGAAGAAAAAAAAAGGAAGAACGTAATCTTCAATCGCAGGGCTAATCCGTTTATCTATTCAAGATGCCGCAGGAGAGAAAAGTGATCACCGCGACGAGACGCAACTTCGGAAAATAAAATATCCTTATTCCGTAAGTTTTCAGTTTAGCTCTAGTTTTTCGTAATCGTCGAGTTCATTTCTTCAAAAATTCGTATCTTTTAATCCGTAGCTCTGTTTTTCAGGCATGAGTAGTCAAAAAGATCGTCTTGGAGCATAGATAATTCTAAAAATAGGTTCACATAATTTAATTCAAGTGATATTTAGTTTTACACACTTTTTCAATTCGGGATTTTCAAGAAAGATTGGATTTTTAGGTTTACTTGTCGTTTAATTAGGTTACAAGTTGAAAGCTTAGAAGTTCAGCTTTTTCTTGTAGGTTTTGGATCGGTTTTGCTGGAAATTAAGGTAAGAGGCTCTTCCTAATGAGTAATTATAGTTTTATAATGATCGATTGAGTTCCGGTGAGTTTTGGTGTTGTTTGGTGATAGAATTCATGCTAAGGTGTAATTAATGAGATGTGATATTTTGGTATATTTGAGTTGAGTTCTGCTGTTTTTCTGAGTAATTTGTTGATAAACGTGTTTGGTTTGGGTTATGAATCGATTAAGTATAGAAAATCGTGTTTTAGGGTTTTGTAATACGTTCTAATTGTTATCCTTTGGTCTTATAACATTAATTAAACCTTAACAAGCTTCGATTGAGCTTCTGATTCATTTAGTTTTGGCTCCGAATGTACTCTTAAAGGGAGTTGAAGTTCGGATCCGTCGGAAGAGCACGAAAGGGCTTGTGCTTTGATGAACTAGTGTTCATCAATGTCTGTGTAATTGTTAGACCTTGTCCGTGTCTAGTGGTCTAGGAAAGAGAGTAGTGTATATGAGGGAGCTTACTTGAAAACACTTAGGTGGCTAGTTAATACACAATAAAGTTACATACATGGTAGTAAAAGATAAAACGTCACCTATTCTCGGTTAGGCACCAAGCCATATTGGGGATGTGATACGATCATAAAAGGTGAACAACGCTACTGGCTCAAAAGGCAGAAGGGTAGTGGAGGAAATTAATCGAACGTATATGCATACCGGGGAGATCCCGGGACTATGGGTGCTATTCACCGTAGTTGGCAAGTATATCTCATGATGGATACACATCATGCATAGTGCCCTTGACTGATGACGTAACCAAGATAAGTTAATTATAAGCTAGAAACATATAGTCATGACTTGTTAATTGACATGGAGTGAACCCTAGATTAAGTCGATCTCTCATAAAGATAACATAATAATAATAAAAAGAACATTTTGATGTAGAACTTAGTTATTCATTAACTTCTCACTTTTATTAAGTACTTTGTACTTACCTCCTTTGCATTTTCTTTTGTATGCATTGCGGGGTGAGAAGACGAACAGATTGACCAAGAGTAGTTGACGGCTTGATGACGTTGCTGCCTTGAAGATGTTTTTAGTTTTTTTTGTAAATGTTGTACTAGACTTGTTGTTCTTTTGCTCCTAGACTTTTGTAAGTTATGTTTGTACTTTTAAGAGTTCGTATTGAGTAAGTCTTTGAGTTTTTTGTTGTTTTAATTTGACTATCCATCTTTAGTATTGTAAATTTCCATTCTTAGTAGCATTTATGTTTTTACCATTCTCTTTTTAGCGTCCGTTTGCTTTTATTTAGTACGACGATGTAGACTCTTACGTATAATATTAGATTAATTTATTGTTATATGCGCCGAACGTTTCTCTTCCGGATAAGGGCTCAGTATCCGGGAGCGGGGCGTTACAGTTCCGTCGGAATTTCGACAGAAACGGTGCACTTTTTATTTTATTTTTTAATTTTCTCCACTCCCCGTTGAAATTTCAACGGATCCGTCGAAATTCCAACGGAAGCGGTGCACGGCACCTGTCATGGCATCCCATCACGGCAGAGGATCCAGGTCCATGATGGAGTAAATAACTTAAGTATATAATCAAAATTTTGAATTTGAATTTTTTTACTAAGGATAAATAGAAGAACACATAATACTTAAAAAACGGTTAAACCCTAACCGTGAGGGCCCCCTCGCCCCCGATTCCACAGGAATGCGATGAGAGGTTAATCAGGAGCCTAGAGCTTAGAGTCAATGGCTGCCTTAGTTCCACATCACTGAAGTTTTTATCATCGGAAATCAACCCCTTTTACGGGAATCGAACCTCTGACCTCCAGCTTATGGTCCGGGCTGTCACTACAACACCCCAACTCCTCACCACTAGGCCATATCCAGGGGATGAACACAGAATACTTATAGTCTTATACTATAGGTTGAAGGGATTTAATTTTTTCTTCTTTTTTCTTTTTTCTTTTTTCTTTTGATGTTTTCTACCGTGCGGAGACTTCTAAAATTACTTAAAAACACCCACGTTTTAGCCTTTTTTTTTTTTTGTTTTTTCCGCGACACCACACAATAATTACCCATAGGTTGATGCGACACGTGTTCTAACAGCATTTGTAATATGAAATCCCATGCGGCTATGGACTTTCTATATATACATTCATTATAAACCGATATTTTCTCGGGAATTCGACAGTTGAGTTAAGGATTCAAAGTTATCAGTTATGCTTTCTGCTCAAAATACTGAAAGTGGTGAGCTACTTCAAGCACAGGCTCATATATGGAACCATGTATTCAAGTTCATTAGCTCCATGTCCCTCAAATGTGCAGTTGAGCTAGGCATACCTGATATAATTCATCGCCATGGAAAGCCGATGACTTTAGCCGAGTTGATCAATGAGCTTCCAATCAATTAGGCAAAAGCCCCTTGCGTTTATCGACTCATGCGCATTCTCATTCATTCAGGTTTCTTTAAAGAAGCAAAGACGGGTACACAAGAAGAGGGTTATCTACTCACCCCTTCTTCTAAACTCCTTCTCAAAGATGAACCCATTAGTGTTTATCCATTAATACTCTTTGTGCTTGATCCAATGAGGACAAAATTTTGGAACCAACTAAGCGATTGGTTCCGAAATGATAACCCAACTCTTTTTCCTACTACCCATGAAGCAAAATTTTGGGATGTGGCAGCTCAAAACCCGCATTTCAACAGATCCTTTAATGAAGGCATGGCTAGTGATTCCCGTTTGGTTAGCAGGGTGCTGACCGAAGATTTTAAGCATGTTTTTGAAGGGATTAGCTCATTGGTCGATGTAGCTGGCGGCACAGGAACTATGGCTAAGGCAATTGCAGATGCATTTCCAAAATTATTGAAATGCAGTGTGCTTGATCTTCCCCATGTGGTTGAAGGTTTGGATAGCTATAAAAAATTGGATTTCATTGGGGGTGACATGTTCCAATCTATTCCTCCTGCTGATGCTGTTCTCTTGAAGGTATTATGAGCATCTTTATAAAAGTCACTAAATTTGGGAAATAGTTATACTACCTCCGTCTCATATTATAAGTTATCCTAGCATTTTTCATCCGTCTTATAATATAAATCATTCTCACATTTCAATATAATAATTAATGAACTTTTTCTTGTTTTACCCTTATTCTTTATTCTAAAGGTTTACATTATTCTAATTAGACTATGAGAATTTTAGTCCATAACTACCTAAATTTGATCATTTATTGAGTTTCTTAATCTGTGTTTATAAAGCTTTAATGACTTATAATATGGGACGGAGGTAGTACTATTTTTTTTTTGACAAGTAGATATATTGCTTCAAAGTTAACTGCAATGTTTATTGACCACTAAATACTCTGATTTATTCGCTACTTGCAAATGTGTCTGTCATTCAGTGGATATTGCATGATTGGGATGACGAAGAATGTGTGAAGATCCTCAAGAAATGTAAGGAAGCAATTCCTAGCAAGGAAAATGGTGGAAAGGTGATGATCATTGACATGGTGTTGGATGAGCACGAAAAAGGAGATCCTACGGCCACTGAAACTCAATTGTTCTTTGATATGCTGATGATGGTGTCCCTCAAGGGGAAGGAAAGAACTGCGCAAGAGTGGGCTCAACTTATTTTCAAGGCTGGGTTCACTGACTACAAGATATATCCAATATTTGGATTGAGATCTTTGATTGAGTTGTTTTATTGACGTGGATCAAATCATCTTTCTTATGAAACATATAGGAATCTAAATTAACAATGAAATTTATCCTAGAAATAAATATTTCACAAGTCATTAATCGCCGCATTATAACTTCAAGTCGGACCACCTTATGGCTTCAATAAGATAGCATGGACTATGGTTTGTATACCTTATTCACGTATCGAAGAAATAAATATTTCACAAGTCATTGATGGCCGCGTTATAACTTCAAGTCGGACCACCTTATGGCTTCAATAAGATAGCATGGACTGTGGTTTGACGCTACATATATATTAATGCTGAGTTTGATTTCACTCTTCAATATTTTTTACTCGAAAAGTAGTGATAGTGTCACAGTAGACCACTCAACACGAGAAATATTTGTATCATTGGTGTGATGTGAGATCTAAAGATTCCTGTGAGTCCTATAAAAACCAATCGTGTATGCAATATTATGTTACAATTCTGCTGATATCGTATGGCTACCCGATCTCACTTAGATTCTCTGCATAGACTTACGACCATCAAACGACATAATCTCATATACAACTCCAACTCAACATAATCTCTTTCATCTAACTCTAAAGTTCCACATAATCATTTCAAATTGACCATAACATGGATACATCTTACATCAATGGGTTGTAAAGGTTTACATCCTTTGTGTTCCAAAAGTATAATCATGAACTTGAAATGTTAAGAGAATAAGAGATGATGTATGACCCAAATTGGATGAATGACGATTGAAGACGGAAAGATGTATTTTCATTGCTGTGATAAGTTACTAAATATACAAGTAAATAGAATTAGGGGTGCACATGATTTGGGTCGTGCGAGTTTTATAAAAAATCAAACTCAACCCTTATGTTGCGGCCTTGCGGGTTATAAAAATTTGAAACCATATTTAACTCAATTCAAAGTTCAACCCACATGTGCGGGTTTCGTTAAATGCGGGTTGGGTTCGGGTTGAGTGCGGGTTAGCATGACAATAGATTTTAACGCTCTTAGTGATAATTAATTGATTCTGTAATCTTTAGTTATCGGAGAGAAAGAAAATATTCAACATTTAAAAACTAAGTTATATAATAAAGACATATAACATAATTATATCACCCATAACCCAATAACCAAATTAATCAACATCATAGTTTACGGTTCTTTGTCCTCCATTGGTTTAGAAAAGAACAAAAACAAAAGAGATAAAACCAAACTTTTCCGCCAAAAATACACTCCGGGAAGCTATCAATTTTGATCTACCTTGAAATGATGTTGCCGGAAGAATGTGATGAACCGATGATACTAAGAAAATATGGATGATGTTACCGGAAGAACAATATGATAACTGAACTTGTTTATATTTGAATTGATGTTATGATACATGGAAAGAGTATTTACAATGAATCAATAAAATAACGGCATCTTCTAGACTCTATTACGCCTTCTCAAGTTGTGATATGAGATTGGACGCACAACTTGTCCCGCCATTGTTCAAAAACCATTGAGACAGACTTAGTAAGGATCTACGCAACCTAGTCCTTAGCAGACATATGTGAGAAACGAATAATTCTGTTGTTTACTTGGCGTGAATAAACTTGTAATCAATCGCCAGATATTTCATGCAAGAATGGAACACTAGATTGACACAAAGTTGAGTGGCCTCACAATTATCACTGTAAACAATGGGGGTCAAATTAAAAGGAAATTTCAAGGTCTTGGTATAAGTAGAGAATCCGCTTAAGTTCAGACATTGTATGAACAACATATCGATATTCAGCCTCAGTGGAAGAGTGAGCAACAAATAGTTGTTTCTAAGACCGCCAAGATCAGTAGTACCAATCAGATATTGTAGTAGACACTTGACAATAGACCAGCAATAAGACGTCTGTTGATGCATAAATTGAGCCACCTTGTTGACAACGAATGCAATATCAGGTCGGGTGAAAAGAAGATATTGTAAACTCTCAACCATACTACGATACTCTGTGAAATCAGTCAGTGGATCACTTGAAGACATGGTGAGTGTGGATATATCAGATTACATGGGAGTAGTAACCGAATCGCCTCAGGCATTTTTGTTTTGACTAATAGCTCATGAATATAATGTCGCTAATAAAGTAAAAGACCATTTCTAGTTGATGTAACCTCAAAGTAAGTCAATGGACCAAGTTCCTTATCAAAGAATCGCCGAGAGAGAAGATCAATCAACTCCAGAACCATATAAGATGTAGTTCTTGTAATAATAATGTCATGAACATACCAGCAAAAAAATAATATGAGACGACCTGTTAAAACACAAACGAGAAACTTGCAGTTTAAGAAAGACTAAGACAGAAGCAATGCAAACATAAAGTATGGCGAAATTGATAAAAATACAGAAACAAAGAGAACACAGTGATTTAACGTAGTTTCCGGCGTTGTGCCGACTACTCCACAGACAGAAAATGAGATATGTTATTATGCACAATGTTACAAGGTATTCCACACTCTAGTGAAAAAAACTCTTGAAAGACACACGCTTGCATTGATTACAACATTGGTATTTATAGGCACAAATCCTAAACCCGAACCGCCATAAGATCTTTGTCGGAATTGTCATAAATACCCCATATGTGGACCCCAGCTCCAGCTATTATCCCCCAGATGAAAACTCAGTTCAAAACTGACTCTCCCAGACTTGTAATCAACTGCTCAAATGCGGAACTCAACTATACTCAGCAGACCAAAACTGACTGCTGACTCCAGAACTGAATATACTTAACTGAATTGACCATCATTCTCAGTCTCAATTTCTCAGATTAGTTCCACCAGTTTATTCATCAGTTTAGACATCAAGTCACCAAAACTGACAAATCTCCACCTTGACTTAAACTCTAATTCACAGTCAATCAGATTTCATAATCAGATGTACTTGTACCAGATGCATTCGTCAATGCCAGGAAGTACAGTACCAGACTTCTCCACAGAATCAACTCAGTTGATCTTCCCGCAACTGAGTATCCAGATTTCAGTTTATAAGCTTTGAATATTCAGCAAGTCCAGAAACAACTGAAACTTGCTCTGCTGAACGGGTTTAGTGAACATATCAGCATGATTCTCCTTTGTGTTGATCTTCTTCACTGCAACCCTCTTCTCATTTCTCAGAAAATGATACCTCACATTAATATGCATGGTTCTCTCATGATGAACCTGATCCTTGGCTAGACAAATTGCACTCAAACTGTCACAATAAATCTTAGCTTGATCTTGATATAGCCCCAAATCACTGACTAGTCCCATCAACCAGATACCCTCCTTGGCTGCTTCAGTAAGAGCCATATACTCAGCTTCAGTAGTTGATAAAGACACTGTTGCCTGAAGAGTTTCTTTCCAGCTGACAACTAAATTCCCCAATGTGAAAACATAACCAGTCATAGATTTTCTACTGTCCACATCACCTGCATAATCAGCATCACAGTATCCTGTGATCAGTTCTTGAGTAGTACCTCCATAAATGAGACCACCGTCAGCTGTACCTCTAAGGTACCTGAACATTCTTTTCACAGCTTTCCAGTGTTCCTTTCTAGGTTGAGCCATAAACATGCTGACAACACTGACTGTTAGAAGCCAGATCAGGCTTATTGCACACCATGGCATACACCAGACTGCCAACTGCACTAGCACAGGTAACTCTTAACATGCACTCATTCTCATCTGCTGATTGTGAAGCAAAAACTGACAAATGAACATTTGATGCCGTAGGAGTATCTATTGGCTTAGCAGATGACATGCCAAACTTTGACAAAATCTTTTGTATATAGCCCTACTGAGATAAAAATTGTTTCTTCTGATTTTTATCTCTCCAGATCTCCATCCCTAAAATTTTCTTGGCTGCACCCAAATCTTTCATTTCAAACTTGGCACTGAGAAGGTCTTTCAGATACTGAACATCAGACTTCTTTCTTGCAGCTATCAGCATGTCATCCACAAATAACACAAGATAGATGTATGATCCATCTTCCAACTGACTGTTTTAATCACAGCAATCATAAGGACTTCTGTTGTAACCAAGTTGGATCATATAGTTGTCAAACCTTTTATACCACTGTCTAGGAGCCTTCTTCAGTCCATACAAGGACTTCTTCAACTTGCACACAAAATCTTCATTGTCAGGAACTTGGAAACCCCCTGGCTGAGTCATGTATATCTCTTTATCTACCTCACCATGTAGAAAAGTTGTCTTCACATCTAACTGCTCAAGTTCTAAGTCCTGTTGTACCACCATTTCTAGTAACACTCTGATTGAAGTATGTCTAGCCACTGGTGAGAATATCTCATCAAAGTCCACCCCTTCTTTCTGACTGAACCCTCTTGCAACCAAACGTGCTTTATACGTAACTCATTCTGCCTCAGTTATTCCTTCCTTCTTCTTGAAGATCCATTTGCAAGTAACAACTCTCCTATCAGCTAGATGTTTAACTAGATTCCAAGTCTGGTTCTTTAGTTTCATCTCCCATGGCAGCAAGCCATTGAGATGCTTCAGAACATATCACTACCTCCCTGTAAGTAGAAGGTTCAAAACCATCCACTTCTTCAGCAACTTGAAGTGCATATCCAACCATATCATCAAACCCATACCTCTTAGGATGTACCCCAACATTGGATCTTCTAGCTCTGCTGACAGCTATACTCTGCTGACCCATGTTCTCAGTTTGATGCTCAACTGACATTTGCTCAGCTGACTGGCTTGGACTCAGCTCTGGTTCATTAACTAGATCAAATGAAAACTGACTTGGATCAGTTGATTGTTACATTCCAACTGACTCCACCTGAAGCTCCACCTTACTGTCAGATTTCTCAATTTTAGCACTGGTTTCAGTTATCCTTCCCACTGATGAATTGAGCATAGATTTTTCATCAAAAACTGTATCTCTGTTGAGAATAACTCTGTTTTCTGCTGATGACCAAATTCTCTACCCTTTTACTCCATCACCATACCCCACAAACATTCCTTTCTTGACCCTTGGTTCCAGTTTCCCTTCACTGACATGATAGTAAAATATGCTTCCAAATACATAACTGAGTGGTCAGCAGGTTTTCCTGACCACATCTCAACTGGTGTTTTGAGATTGATCCTTGTGTGAGGACTCAAGTTGATTAAGTAGCAATCTGAGGTTACAGCCTCTGCCCAAAATCTCCTTGACAAACCAGCATGAGAAAGCATACATCTTGCTCTCTCCAGAAGAGTTTGATTCATTCTTTCAGCTACACCATTTCGCTGAGGAGTATTCCTGACTGTGTGATATCTGGCAATACCCTCAATTTTGCAAAATGTATCCAACTCAGTCCAGTAGAAATCTAGACCATTATCTGTACGAAGCCTCTTGATCTTCTTCCCCAACTGATTTTCATCTAGAGCTTTCCACAGCTTGAAGTTATTAAATGCTTCACTTTTGTGTTTCATCAGGACCACCCAAGTCATCCTTGAATAGTCATCTATGAATGACACAAAATATCTTTGACCACCCAACGACTCCACCTTTGAAGGCCCCTAACAATCAGAATGAATGTATTCTAGTGATGACTTTGTGTTGTGTACTCCTTTTGAGAACTTGCTCCTGTGAAGCTTCCCAAGCACACAATGTTCACAAAAGTCCAGATGCTTGACCTTACACTCCCCAAGAAGATCTTTCTTTAGAAAGAACCTGCATCTCCTTTTCACCCATGTGACCCAGTCTCATGTGCCACAGTTTTGTAAGCTGTGACTGATTAATCTCAGTTGATGCCACAGCAGCAGAACCAGCAACAACTGAACCTTGTAATATATACAGAGTCCCTTTCTTGACTCCCTTGAGAACCAAAACTGAATTTTTATAGACACCCAGCATCAATATTTTGCCCATTATGAGCTAAAAATAGTTGTTTCGACCTATAAATATGAACCATTTAAGTTGAATATCATATGTCGGGTTCGTGATTATAGAAATTTGCAATTAACGTTTATTTTCCTAATTTCGATATTATTTCGTGTATTATTTGATTATTTTCAGGAAACAAAATATTGGGTTGAGCATCATGGATGAATCTGGAGTGGACTGAACGAAAGGATTGGACCTAGGGTATTCCAGAACCTTCCAAGTTAAGTCGGTAAAAGAAAAATGACAAAAATACCCCCGGCTTACCAAGAGCGGGCACCAACTTATCGAGGATCCAGAATCTTCTGAAATGAGTTTTCTTGGACCAGGGGTAGATCTAGATGTTTCTAAGTCGGTTTATGTAGCTATAAATAAGAGGCTTAGCCTCAGAATTCAATGTACCACAACTATTACAATTATTATGCAATAAAAGTTCCTAGTTCTTTATTTTATTATTTTATGAGTTCTGGTCGGAGAGACGATGGAGTCGCCACCTAGGGAGAGATTCGAGGGAGATCTATGCTCGTCTTTGAGGGTATGATTTTCTGTCTTTTCCAAGACGTAGATCTGTCGTTGTTCTATTCGACTAGTATGTGTTAATTGCTTATTTACTTTAATTATGTAGTAGTTAGTTTATTTTACCCCATATGTTATAGATCTAATTCGTTGGTGAAGAAATCATGAAATAGTGATTGCGTTCTTCAGATCTGCAACGGTCTATATCGTTAGATCTGAACACCTAGTAAATTACTGATTCATGATAATCGGCGCAAACTATGTTGATCGATAGATTTAATTTACAAGTTAGTAGCCTGATCAACTGTTTGCATGTCATCGTAAATTAGCATGCGGTACTGATAGTGAAGTGCTAGTTTGGACATTATCTTGATGGACCCTAGGAATGTGCTGATCAGTGTCGACAGCTGTCTAGGCGGGTTAGAGGTATGAGTTAGCGCTCAATACCGATAGCTCTAGTTCTTTATGCATATGGGCTATTACGGACCAATTAAGGAGGGTAGCTTGCGTATAGAGTGTCTACTACCATGGTCGGAGTAGATAGGGTTAGGAGTTGTACCCGTAGCTGAACAATGAATTAAAATTCACCAATAGGGAGGACTATTGCATGTGTGGGGGGAATAACTAATTACTTGTAATTGAACTAATACATTAGAAACTCTTGTTTACAGCCGTGTGAACTAGCGTAATATTGTTAGTGTGTGAGACCAATTTTACTACTATCTATATTATAGTTGGTCGTAGCCCGTTAATTGTGACAAGCTCAATGTTGATAATTTGACGTTATTACGAATCTCTATGGGATCGACCTTGACTCACCAGTACTCTACTACGATAGACCTAGTCATATTTCTAGTAAGTGCTTTGCACGCGATCAAGATTTTCTGACGCCGTTGCCGAGGACTCGTGTCAAGAATACTTTTTATTTGAGATTGAGTGTTTGTATATATTCGAGTCTATTTTATTGAGTCTTTTTATAGTTTGTTTATATTGGAGTCGTACAGAGTCAATTATGTTTAAATCTGGAAAAAAAATTGCATTCGATTTATCGGGGGTATACCGCGGTAAACCGGGGGCCCCAGATTTGGCAGAATAGGTTATGTCAGTTTAGCGTCGAGTCAATAGTCAGAGTCTGTATTTTTTAGTCTGCCCGGCGAGTGTAACAGCCGCCGAGGCAAGTCATTAACTTTTTCCATTTTTCTTTTTGTGTCTTGTAGTACGCTACATGAAGTTCAGCAACCAAACTCGAGAGATTCTTACCTGAGATTGAGAAGTTTGCTAGGCAAAAGAGAATGGAAGCTCGAGAGAATATTGTTAGGTTGGCGGACGACGTGAGTTCGCACGAAGGTGATCACAGCGAGAAGGGCGAAGAGATTCCACCTTTGGAAGATACAGAAAACAACATGGCACGGAATGGACAAATTGGTGTCAATGATAAGAGAACTCTACAGAGTTATGTAATGCCGACGATTGAGCAATTCGTGCCAGCGATTGTTCAGCCAGAGAATGTGGCTGAGGTCTTTCACCCAAAGCCAAACGTGATACAAATGGTGACCAATTATACTACTTTCCATGGAGTAATGAATGAAGATCCTAGTGTACATGTCACCAATTTCATGGAGATAGTCAGCACAGTCAAACCAGCAGGAGTGCCTAAAGATAACATTAAGCTGAAATTTTTTCCATTTACTCTGAAGGCCGGACAAGGAAAAAATATTGTCTCTAGTACCAGGATCGATCCAAACTTGGACCGATCTGCTGCAGATGTTTATGAATAAGTACTGCCCACCTGGGAAGTCACTTCAGATGAGACAAGACAACATGAATTTCAAGCAGAAACCCACAGAAACTTTTGAAGAAGCTTGGGAAAGGTTTAAGGAAGCACAAAGGAGATGCCCTCACCATGATATCACTTTGCCCGTACGAATGCATAGTTTCTATCACAGATTACGGCCAAGTGAGCAGATGAGAGTAGATGCGCGCATCGAGCAACAGATGTTTTGCGTTGCTATCACCTGAAGAAGCTGAAGAGAAATTGGAGAAAATCACATTTACAAGTCAATGAGGAACGCATCAAATTGAGACTGCCAAAGTAGCTGAAGGCGTATTTGGAGAAGATACTTCTCAAAAGATCTTATACCAGCTAATGGCGATGAATGAGAAGATAGATGGCATGCAAGATCACATTTCCAAGGTTGAGAAAGTTCAAGAAATCGAAGCAATCAACACTGAAGATGTGAACTATCTGGGGAGGCAAGGAAATTCCTACGGGGGCGGATATCACCCAGGTTCTCACGACCACCCTGGTTTTCGATTAAGTGATCCTAATGGTGGAGAGAGACCAAGACAAACTTGTGGAATATTCATGACTCAATTCAACAAGTCCGAAGGTTGGGAATCAGCCATAGATAAATGAGCACAATTGTGACCGACACGGTCAATCAACTTACAAAATCCATGACTAAGTTGAATACAAACTTCACCACATACTGTCAAAAGAATGATACAAGACTGACCAATCAAGAAGCCTTAGTGCAGAACATGTCGCACCAAGTGGGGTAGATCGCCGAACAAGTGTCAGCCCATTCTCCGGGAGGATTTCCAAGTAATACTAAGAAGAACCTGAAGGATGTGAATGCAATCATGACTAGAAGCAGAAAGGAACTACCTGGACTAGTTATACAGACTGTCTAGGAAGAATCAGGAAGCAGTCAGCAGCAGAACACATCAAAATCTGGAGAAAAAATAAGGGGCGGTAAACCAGGACACCACTCCGGTAAACCGAGACTGAAAATACAGTAGACAAGCAGGCAGAGCAGCAGCAGTCAGCAGGTAAGTCTTCATGAACTGTAACTATTAATCCTGCTACTTTACCATATCCCCCTAGGAAATATAAACCGAATAATGACGATGCTCGTTATAAAAAGTTCATAGAAATGTTTAAGAAGTTGCAAGTGAATATACCTTTGGTAGAAGCTCTGGCCGGAATGCCAGAGTATGTGAAGTTCTTGAAGGAAGCAATCTCTACCAAAAGGAAGTTATTAGACCTTGAGACAATTTGCCTTAACGAGGAATGCTCGGCGGTTTTGCAATGCAAACTGCCTCCTTAGTGTAAAGATCCTAGGAGCTTCCTCATACCTTGCACAATTGGAGGAGTGTGCCTAAACAAAGCATTGTGTGATCTTGGAGCCAGTGTCAATTTAATGCCACTCTCCTTCTTTCATAAGTTAGGCATGAAAGAGTTGAATGAAACATCTATAACCCTTCAATTAGCTTATAGGTCTATGAAGCAACCTTGTGGAGTGGTGGAGGATGTTTTGGTAAAAGTTGATAAGTTCGTATTCCCCATAGATTTTGTGGTGTTAGATATGGAGGATAACCATGATGTTCCACTAATTTTAGGAAGACCTTTCATAGCAACAAGCAAGACATTGAGAGATGTCCATAAAGGTGAGCTGATTCTGAGAGTGAATGAGGACAAAGTAGTATTCAATGTGATAAATTCAATGAGGTATGCACAAGATGAAGGAGAAGCATTCTACATGCTAGATGCCATAGACGAGCTTGTTTTGGAATTATATGAGCAAGTGGCACTAGACCCTGAAGTAGCAGAGACTTTGCTCCTGAAGGAAGAAGAAAGTTATGAGGAAACCTGGCCTGAGTGTAGCGAAGGTCAAGTGCGAGAAGTAAAGCCTATATCTTCTGTGGATTTAGGAGAAACCATTCATAGACCTTCATGGCACAAGTTCTTTGACTTACAATTGACTGGTAAGCTGTTAGGATCATCATTGGAAGAACCACCAAGGAACTTAACGTTGAAACATTTTCCATCTCACCTGAAGTATGTATACTTACAAGATGATACTCTTACCCTCATAATTTCATCGTTATCACCTTTAGAGGAAGAGAAAATTTTAAGAGTACTGAGAGAGCATAAGGGAGCGTTTGGGTGGACAATTGCAGATATTAGAGGAATAAGCCCATCGGTGTGCATGCATAAGATATCAGTAGATCCTGAGAAAAAAGCGGTAGAACAACCACAAAGGAGGTTGACGCCACAACTGAAGGATGTTACGTTGTTAACGAGGAAATTATAAAGATGTTGGAAATGGGAATTATTTTCCCAATTGTAGACAGTGAATGGGTAAGCCCGATTCGTGTGGTGCCCAAGAAAGGAGGATTCACTGGTCAACCTAATGAGTTTGATGAGTTAATCCCTGTGAGACTAATTACTGGACATCGAGTTTGCACTGATTTCAGGAAACTGGATGACGCAACTCGTAAAGATCATTTTCCCCTACCATTCATTGACCAGATGCTAGAGAGATTAAGCGGCCATGCGTTTTATTGTTTCTTAGATGGATATTCTAGTTACTATCAGATCCATATTGCCCCTAAGGAACGAGAGAAGACCGCTTTCACATGTCCCTATGGAACTTTCGCGTACAATCGCATGTCTTTTGGACTTTGTAATGCACCAGTAACTTTCCAAAGGTGTATGATGCCATTATTTGCGGACATGGTGGAAGATTTTCTAGAAATTTTCATAGATGATTTCTCTGTATTTGGAGATAGATTTGATAAATGCTTGGAAAATTTTAGTAGAGTGCTGAGAAGATGTGAAGAGACCAACTTTGTACTTAACTGGGAGAAATGACATTTCATGGTAACAGAAAGAATAGTGTTGGGTCATCGATTTCAAAGAAAGGAATGGAAGTTGATAAGGCAAAGATAGAGGTAATAAAGAAGTTACCCCTCCAACAAACTTAAAGACGTTGCGAGCCTTTCTTGGCCACGCGGGATTTTATAGGAGATTTATTAAGGATTTCTCTAAAGTTTCTAGGCCTTTGACGGGATTACTTGCAAAGGATGTGTCTTTTGTGTTTGGAGAAGAATGCAAGAAAGCATTCAACACAATGAAGAAAATGCTTATAACCGCCCCAATTCTAGTAGCACCAGATTGGAATAAACCTTTTGAGCTTATGTGTGATGCAAGAGACACGGCAGTTGGAGCAGCCCTGGGACAAAGGGAGGATAAAATCTTTAAACCTATCTATTATGCCGGTCGTACCCTTAACAGTGCCCAGAGGAATTATGCGACTACAGAGAAGGAACTCTTAGCTGTCATCTTTGCATTTGACAAGTTTCGACCGTACCTGTTAGGATCGAAAGTCACTGTATTCATTGACCATGCAGCTCTGAAATACCTTCTAACCAAGCAAGACTCAAAGCTAAGATTGTTGAGATGGATTCTACTATTACAAGAGTTTGATGTTGATATTAAAGATTAAAAGGGATCTGAGAACCAGGTGGTTGATCACCTGTTGAGACTAACTTTGCTAGAAGAGGAGCAACCGACTGAGATGAGGGAATGCTTCCTCGATGAACAACTTTTTGCCGTCTCAGTGGTAGCTCGAGTTGAATCTCGGACCCGACATCATACATTAAGAGTGGGTAAGGTATACCCTTGGTTTGCCAACATTGTGAATTATCTAGCAGGAAGGTACCTACCGCCGGAATTCACAAATACGGATAAAAAGAAGTTCTTTACAGATCTGAAGCATTATCATTGGGATGATCTCTACCTATATAAGCTATGCCTTGATTCCATTCTTAGGAGATGCGTCCATGATGATAAGATTCCAAGTATTTTGAGCCTATGTCATTCTAGGGAAGCTGGAGGTCACTATGGGCCAGACAAGACAGCAGCAAAGGTACTGCAGTGTGGTATCTATTGGCCTACAATTTATAAATCTGCTTACGAGTTTACAAGAGCCTGTCATTCCTGTCAAATGACCAGAAACATTTCTAAGCCGAATGAGATGCCACCGCAAAGTATCTTAGAATTGGAGTTATTCGATGTTTGGGGAATTGATTTTGTTGGGCCTTTCACATCATCAGAATCAAATCGTTACATCCTGGTAGCAATTGATTATGTATCCAAATGGGTGGAGGCAGTGGCCTCACCTATTAATGATGCCAGGGTTGTCCTGGGGTTTTTTAAGAAGAACATTTTGACAAGGTTTGGAGTGCCCAGAGCCATAATTAGTGACGGAGGAAGTCATTTATGTAATAGGTTGTTTGAGAAATTGATGTTGAGATTAAGGATAAAGAGGAGTCTGAGAACCAGGTGGCTGATCACCTGTCGAGATTAACTTTGCTAGAAGAGGAGCAACCGACTGAGATCAGGGAAAGCTTCCCCGATGAACAACTATTTACCGTCTCAGTGGTAGCTCGAGTTGAATTTCAAACCCGACATCATACATTAAGAGTGGGCAAGGTATACCCTTGGTTTGCCAATATTATGAATTATCTAGCAGGAAGGTACCTACCACCGGAATTCACAAATACAAATAAGAAGAAGTTCTTTACGGATCTGAAAGATTATCATTAGGATGATCCCTACCTATATAAGTCGTGCCCTGATGCCATTCTTAGGAGATACGTCCATGATGATGAGATACTAAGTATTTTGAGCCTATGTAATTCTAGGGAAGCTGGAGGTCACTATGGGCCAGACAAGACAGCAGCAAAGGTACTGCAGTGTGGTATCTATTGGCCTACAATTTATAAATCTGCTTACGAGTTTACAAGAGCCTGTCATTCCTGTCAAATGACCAGAAACATTTCTAAGCAGAATGAGATGCCACTGCAGAGTATCTTAGAAGTGGAGTTATTCGATGTTTGGGGAATTGATTTTGTTGGGCCTTCACATCGTTAGAATCAAATCGTTACATCCTGGTAGCGGTTGATTATGATTCCAAATGGGTGGAGGCAGTGGCCTCACCTACTAATGATGCCAGGGTTGTCCTGAGGTTTCTTAAGAAGAACATTTTGACAAGGTTTGGGGTTCCCAGAGCCACAATTAGTGAAGGAGGAGTCATTTCCGTAATAGGTTGTTTGAGAAATTGATGTTGAGATATATGGTTAGACTTAAGATTGCTGCAGCATATCACCCCCAGACAAGTGGACAAGTGGAGGTCATGAACAGAGAGATAAAGAGAATCTTGGAGAAGACTGTGAATCCCACAAGGAAAGATTGGTCTTTGAAATTAGATGACGCTCTTTGGGCATACAGAACAGCTTATAGTACCATGATTGGGATGTAGCCATACATGATAGTGTTTGGAAAAGGGTGTCATTTACCGGTAGAACTGGAGCACAGAGTGCTGTGGGCTATGAGATTTCTGAACATGGATGAGAATTTAGCCGATGAGAAGAGAATGCTAGAGTTGAATAAACTGGAAGAGTTTAGACTTCAAGCGTATGAAAATGCAAAGATTTACAAGGAAAGAACGAAACACCTGCACGATAAGAGGATTCTGAACCGCACATTTCAAGTTAGAGATAAGGTTATGGTATATAATTCATGTCTTCGTCTTTTTCCTGGGAAGTTGAAGTCTAGATGGTATGGGCCACATGTAGTCACAAAAGTTTTCAATTCAGGTGCATGTGAAGTTAGAAATGAATACTCTTGGAAGACTTTCATAGTAAACGGCCACATGCTAAAGCATTACCTAGAGCACAAGTATAACCCTGAGTTGGAAATCTTTATGTTGACGGATCCAGAGTACGAATAAAGGAGCCCTACTAGTATAGTCGAGCTGGCGACTATAAACTCAGAACTATTTCTAAATATCTTCGGTCGTCTGGCTAGGGATATATGTGGTTTTTTCCTTCACGATTTTCATGTGATACCCTCGTAAAAGTGTTCACGTCTTTCTTAGGCCAATAAAAGAATAAAGTGGCTTAAAATGTTATTGCACATTCCTCCGGTATGCACAATTACCGCCACCTTATTTTCTTATTGCCCTTCGCATGTTACTCACAGTTTTCGGAAGTATTTTGGAAAGAAGGTAACAACTTGGAGGAGGAATGACCTAGGAGCTAATGATTCTGCTCCGGGATTCACTTTAACTCAGCCGACCAATTCCAGAGCTAAGTACCTATTCTTTTCTTTATTATTAGTCATTAGGGACAATGCCTATAATAAGTGGGGAGTAGGCGTCTTAGCTGGTAAATCGATAAGAGGGGAAAAAATGAAAATTTTAACACTGTTTTTAGCTTGCTTATTGCACGTTTTCGAGTAAGGAATCGGTAGAAAATGAGCCCAAACTCAATTTGAAGTTAGCCATAGCACATTCAATTTAGTAAGGAAGAATGAACATATATTATGTTGCGTGAAGTAGTAACTTATTAATTATTATTCTATCATTGCAATCAATATTTGAATACATAATCTAAGTGAGAAGTGTTTAAGATTAGATGATGAGTTGTTTTAACCGGGAATCATTATTTGTCTGTCTATATGCTTCAAAAATTTGTTCTAAGACAAGGGAAGCAACTTGAATGCCACAAAAGGTAACCGGGACAAACCGGGCTTGTGAGAGAAAGAGAGAAAAAAGTGAGAAAATCTGCTAGAAAAGAAAAAAAAAAGAGAAGGGAAATAATGAAATATATATATATGCAACAATGGCGGTGAGGGAAGATAACTCGTGTAAAAAGGGCACGACCCTCGCATAAAAAGAAACAAACGAGGACTTAAGAGCTAGACTCAGTCCCCGAGTCCGCCCGGCCCGATTAAGGTACCATGTTGTGTAACCGAGTCTCAAGACGAGATGAGCGAGTGTAGGCGCAGGTAAGTTAAGATTGTGAAGTTAATACAAGTTGATTCTCCTTACGAACGCACTATCACGAATGATTCATCACACGACACATTGATGCATGATAAGTAGTGATTAATAGGGAGCTTATGGATTGTGGCTTAATGTATGTTTCTACCGGAAATCTTTATTGAATATGTGGTAGTTGATGGGGATTGTTCTTGGAGGTACATTCCGCCTTGATACTCTGCTCGAGGACGAGCAGAAGGCTAGTGGGGGGCAGTTGATGATGCTTAAAAAAGTCTATCCTACGGCATCAATATTCTGCCCATTATGAGCTAAAAATAGTTGTTTCGACCTATAAATATGAACCAATTAAGTTGAATATCATATGTCGGGTTCGTGAGTCGAGAAATTTGCACTTAGCATTTATTTTCCTTATTTCGTACATTATTTGATTATTTTCAGGATACGAAATATTTGGCTGAGCATCATGGACGAATCTGGAGTGGACAGAACGAAAGGATTGGGCATAGGATATTCCAGAACATTCCAAATTAAGTCGACGGAAGAAAAATGACCAAAATACCCCCGGTTTACCGAGAGTGGGCACCGACTTACCGAGGATCCAGAATCTTCTGAAACGTGTTTTCTTGGACGAGGAGTAGATCTAGGTGTTTCTAAGTCTGTTTATGTAGCTATAAATAAGAGGCTTCGCCTCAGAATTCAATATACCACACAACTATTACAATTATTATGCAATAAAAGTTCCTAGTTCTTTATTTTATTATTTTATGAGTTCTGGTCGGAGAGACGACGGAGTCGCCACCTAAGGAGAGATCCGAGGGACACTTACGCTCATCTTCGAGGGTATGATTTTCTGTCATTTCCAAGATGTAGATATGTCGTTGTTCTATTCGACGAGTATGTGTTAATTGCTTATTTAGTTTAATTATGTATTAGCTAGTTTATTTTACCCCATATGTTATAGATCTAATTCGTTGGTGAAGAAATCAAGAAATAGTGATTGCGTTCTTCTGATATGCGACGGTCTATATCGTTAGATCTGAACACCTAGTAAATTACTAATTCATGATAATCGGCGCCAGCTACGTTGATCGATAGATTTAATTTACATGTTAGTAGCCTGATCAACTATTTGCATGTCATTGTAAATTAGCATGAAGTACTGAGAGTGAAGTGCTAGTTTGGACATTATCTTGATGGACCCTAGGAGCATGCTGATCAGTGTCGACAACTGTCTAGGCGGGTTAGCGGTATGAGTTAGTGCTCAATACCGACAGCTCTAGTTCTTTATGTGTATGGGCTATTGCGGACCAATTAAGGAGGGTAGCTTGCGTATAGATTGTCTACTACCATGGTCAGAGTAGATAGGGTTTGGAGTTGTACCCGTAGCTGAACAATGAATTAAAATTCACCAATGGGGAGGACTATTGCATGTGTGGGTGGAATAACTAATTACTCGTAATTGAACTAATACATTAGAAACTCTTGTTTACAGCCGTATGAACTAGCGTAATATTGTAAGTGTGTGAGACAAATTTTACTACTATCTATATTATAGTTGGTCGTAGACCGTTAATTGTGACACGCTCAATCTTGATAATTTGACGTTCTTATGAGTCTCTGTGGGATCGACCTTGACTCGTCAGTACTCTACTACGATAGACCTAGTCCTATTGCTAGTAAGTGCTTTGCACGCACCCTTAAAATTGAATCCCCTGTTGTCTAAAGAACTGAGTGATACCAAGTTTTTAATCATTTGTGGAACATGTCTAACTTTAATCAGTGTACAGAATCTTCCATCCTCTGTTCTCAACTAAACTGAGTCAATCCCAACTACCTTGCAGACCTTGTTGTTTGCCATAGATATATGACCACCATCTATCTGTTGATAGCTTAAGAACCACTCTCTGTGAGGGAAAATATGAAAGGATGCCCCAAAGTCCAGAATCCACACATCAATTTGATGTGCTGACTCTCCTGCCACTAAAACCATATCCTCATCTGAGTCATGCTCAGCTGCCACAGCAGCTGTGCCAGAACAGTTCTCATGCTGTTTCTTCCTCTTTGGACAATTGGACTTCCAATGTCCCTGCTCCTAACAATAATTGCAAACATCTGTGGATTTAGGGCCTTTGGACCTTGTCTTCTTGGAATTTCTCTTCCTAGACTAACCATGCTCTTTTCCGCTGCTGCTACTGACTACTAGTCCAGCAGCCTGATTGTCTGTCCTAGCTACCTTATGTCTTAGCTCCCTAGCATGTAAAGCTGACCTTACATCCTCTAAAGCAACTGTATCCTTCCCAACTATGAAGGATTGCACAAAGTTCTCACAGGAAGCTGGTAGTGATACCAGCAAAATCAAAGCAGCATCTTCATCCTCAATCTTCACATCAATATTCCCGAGATCAAGTAATATTATGTTCAGCTGATCAAGGTGATCTCTCAACTGAGTCCCCTCATGCATCCTCAGGCTGAATAGCCTCGGCTTCAGTAGCATCTTGTTGGTCAATGACTTAGTCATATACAGGCTTTCAAGCTTCAACCATAATTTGGCAGCAGTGTCGTCCTCAGCAACCTCTATGATAACATCATCAGACAAGCACAACATGATGGTTGAATGTGCCTTCTCCTCCAGACTGGTATAATCTGCAGAACTGGCATCCCCTCTAACAAATAAAGGAGTCCACAATCCTTGTTGCTTTAATAAGGCACGCATCTTGATTTGCGACAAACTGAAATTGTTCATCCCTGTATATTTATCAATCTTCACGTTCATTGCTGACATCCTTCTAATTAAAGAACAAACCTTTGATCATAAAATCCTAGTACCGGTCACCGGTCTTGGTGAGGATCAACTCTGTTCAACCTGCAACTTCTCTGAATCTTGAACCTGACGCTCTGATACCAGTTTGTTAAAACACAGACGAGAAACTTGCAGTTTAAGAAAGACTAAGACAGAAGCATTGCAAACATAAAGTATGGCGGAATTGATAAAACACGGAAACAAAGAGAACACGGTGATTTAACGTGTTATCGGCGTTGTTCCGACTACTCCACGGACAGAAAATGAGATATTTTATTATGCACATAATTACAAGGTATTCCACACTCTAGTGAAAAACACTCTTGAAAGACACACTTTCATTGATTACAACATTGGTATTTATAGGCACAAATCCCAAACCCTAACCGCCATAAGATCTTTGTCGGAATTGTCATAAATACCCCAGATGTGGACCCCCAGCTCCAGCTGTTATCCACCAGATGAAAACTCAGTTCAAAACTGACTCTCCCAGACTTGTAATCAATTGCTCAGATACGGAACTCAGCTATACTCAGCAAAACTCAGTAGACCAAAACTAACTGCTGACTTCAGAAGAAACTCGGTTGCACTTCATTAAACCGACTTTCACAGAACTGAATATACTTAACTGCATCGACCATCATTCTCGGTTTCTCAGATTAGTTCCACCAGTTTATTCATCATTTTAGAGATCAAGTCACCAAAACCGACGTGATAAATAAAAAAGAGAGGAATTTGCTCGAGATACGAAAACCCTGAGTGATACGTAATTTCCGGAGTTCGGAATTCCATGAATGAGGGGTCTGCTTGAGCCCATAAATAACCTAGTGTTACTTGCATACATAAGGGTAAGCCGATTCTGATTTCCATAGGGCTGCAGTATATAAACAGTTTCTATTAAAGACCCCCCGCACGAACTCATTATTAACATAAAGTTTTCGGAGAGACCATCCGTAAATGGTAGCGACTGTTAAGACCACACAAATAATGGTGTGTTTGACAACCAGACTAAACGTTTCATAGTAATCCACATCGGGACGCTGATGGAACCCCTTAGCGACCATACGGGCCATGAAACTATCAAGAGAGCCATTATGTTTGTATTTGGTTTTACACGCCCATTTTCCCACAATATTATAGGACTAATCATAAGGCACTAGACCCTGCGTGTGATTTCAGACAAGGGCGTCCAACTCCACCGCCATGGCTTGATGATTAACGAATTTGAAGGCTTGAGCAACAGTAGTAGGTTTGGATTCAATGGGAAGTTGAGTAAAATGGCTGAGTTTTCTTCATCATCCTCCAACACCAATTCAAATTTACGATTCATCAACAAATAGCCCAGACCCAATTGCTACATCACTAAGGCAAACTAATAAACTAACAAACTAACAAATTGATACATAGATACTATAAACCAAATAACAAACTTACTAACTCAGAATTTATTATCCGTCTATAATACGTCGGGCAGTGGTGTTACTCTTCCGATATAAACATCGGGACCTGATTTTCGAAAATTTGGAAATTTATGTCGACATGTTTCTATATAAAAGACGGAAATTTAGGGGCAGATTCAACTCTAACCACTTCAAAATGGATTAAGGGCGCATGAATCCAAGCATTATGTATTTAGTGTTCCGGAAAAGATAGTAGCAATTAGACAAACACCCCAAGTCATAAAATTTGTAAATCGTCCGGAATGTAAACGAATTTGTAGTGATACCTCGTTCATACACACATTATGTCTTTATTTCCCGAACCTCTGGTAAGTTACAGACAAAGTTCAGAAAGATCAGAGTTGTGAACTACAAAATTCTGCAAATGAAATAAGCAGATACAAGTAGTAACAGCTTCATAGTTCATTAGTCCATTGGCGGGCAAAATGAACCTTTGCCCAGAAGCTTTTTATTAGTAATTCTGAAAGCTCGAATTCAAATAATAGTCCAGCAGGCTTACAACATACAAATTGCTACACACTTAAAGAGCTGTGATTAGTTTTCAACGGTAGACCAAGAATTGGCTTCAATCCAATTGAAAGCAATAGGGGCCAAGAAAGCATCCGGAATACCAAAGGAAGTGATCAATGGAAGCGCGTGTGGTCTCACTTCACTGCAAAGTTGTGCAACTTCTTTTCTTATTGATGCGGCATTGTTCACTGATAGGTATCCATACCGAAGGAACGACGCATCTTCTTCCAATGTAACCAAGGCGAACAAAGCCCTCAAAAGGCCGAGCATATTCTGCAACAATATACAGAACTAGTCTTAACACACACGATACAAATGTTTGATTGGTTCATTTACACTCGGGACCTTGTATTATTACATATTAAAAGCGTGTTTGTTAGATAATATATGATCATGTACCTTCAGGTCACCCTCCATTGTGGCAGTCTCGGCGTCAACAAAAGTTTGAAAAATTGCTCTATCGGCAAATGCTTTGCCCAAGTCTTCAGCAAGCTGATAACTCTGTAAACGCAATCGAAACACAATATTCTTCTATTAAAAATGAAGGGTTTTCTTCTATTTAACAAAAAAAATTAACAGACATATGATAATCAGTAGTCAACATCGAATGGTGACGGGCTTACCACCATAAAAGCATGTTCTTTGCTTTCTCCATTTGATTGGAGCAGTGCAATTTCAGCAGCAAAGCGATTCAGCAGATCTCGTTCTCTCAAGCAGAAGATATCATTCTACAGCAGATCGATAAATAGTTAGTTCACTCAAAAACACGAGAGAGAGAGAGAGAGAGAATACTCTAATCCAAATTATTGTGCAGAATAAGTTTCTATTACCTGAAAAGCAAGGCTTCTCAGAATAGAACGTGTCAGTTGAGAAGGTATGATTGGGCAAGGATTGTTCATGTGCTCTAATCCTAATCCTTTGAATGGCTTTTTATGCTTCTTTGCACTCACATATTCTGCAAGGAGAGCTTTGCTTACCTGCCATCATATGCACCATTCTCTTATAGCAATTGCATTAATATTTCTAAAACAAAGTAAATCTGTCAAATAGAGATCCAAATCATTTAGATCCAACAAAAAAACAAAAACATTTGCAGCTGAATCTCTATTCACATCAGTAAAATATTAATTCTGATCCTGCTCTATTTGTAGTGCACAAAATAAAGGATTTATGTTCAAATTATGTGTTATAGAGATTTTGATGCATTTCACCCTGAATACACATTCTGCAAAATGGAAAAGAGAAACAAAAGAAAAACGGCATTTGAGTCTGTAAAATAGAAAATCTGTTAACAGACATTGAAAAACAACTGCTCTTAGCATTTATTTTTGCTAAATTCACGAAAAATATATGAAATTTCATTTAATATCAGCTTCTCCCCCCGACGATTTATAGGTCTAACCAAGAACCAACTGCAGCAAAGGACTTTGACAAGAAAATTGTCTCTGCCATGACGGAATTCTCAATGAAAGTGCTTAAATGGAATATTCAAGTGAATCAATCATTTAGGATGAACCAAAGATGGAATCCATCAAAAATATCAAGACGGAAGTGCATATACAAAGCTAGTAATCTCCAAAAAAATTAAAATTTGGATCTATGAAATAAAATATGAATGACATTATTCCGTTTCATGAATCATACCTGTTGCATAAGAACATTGTTGTCACCTTCAAAGGTCAACTGCACATCGTATTCAGCCTTAAGCTGACCGACGCGATTTTCAGTCTTCAGTCCTTGACCACCACAAGCTTCACGACATTCCTAAATCAGGAAATTAACGGGCAATCAGGAAGAAAGTTAATGGAAAAACATAAAACCAAACCTGCGTTGTGTTTTCTACCTGTAGAGTTCTCATATTATGCCAAGTAAAAGTAGCCTTGAATGCACTAGAAACAACGTGAATTGTTTTGATCAGTTGAGGCGTCCTCCTTACATATAACTGTTTTAAATAATTGCCTCCAAAGCTCATAGCATATCTGCATGTCATATCATATGCCATATAATAATGTAAACGTTTTAGAATGCATTAAGAAAAAGCTTAATCAGCCAACTAGCCTGCCAAATGTGTGATTTATAGATTAAGTCCAAATAAAAGTTCAATAACATGCATTGCTCAAAGGAAACAAGGAAACAAAGAAACAATCATGAATCATACATTTTTAGTAAAAAACATTATCAGACTTTTACACTTTTAAATCATATTCCACAAAGCTCTTGCCATTAGCAAGAAAACAACCTTCCCACGCCCCACCTAAGACAAAATGAAACACACACACACACACACAGAGAGAGAGTTGGTTTTTACGAATATGATGTGTATCCTATGCTGAATCCCGAAATTCAGAATGAATAGCAGAAAAGTCGTTAATACTACATGGGGAGATCCACCATGTTGAAGCTTACGTCTTTGCAAGAAGGGGGAGAAGCCTTCGTTGATGACTTGGATAATCAAGAATAAGCACTTCAGGCCCATTGGGTGTGACTGAAAATGCTCTTCTTGTCAATGAGTATCTTATAGCGATTGCTAAGCTGATCTGATAATGCAAAAAACATATATGTCACACAAAGCGCAATGGAAAGATCCAAATAACTATCTTCTCAGAAGAGACAAAGGAAAAAAAAAAAGGAGGGAGGGGGAGGGGTTGCAAAACACTAGCTGCAAAGCTTCTAATAGGTTTCTTATTTTTACCTTTGATTGATAAATTGCACTCACGGCAATGGTCACGCGTCCAGAAGTCAAAGGGGCCAGGAATGCAGCAAATCTCTGGAAACCAAGGCAGAAGATATTGCAATTAAGTGAATGGTCTTATAACAGGAGAAAGGGTTTGTCCCCACAAACTTGTAACTAAGACCTTGTTTCAGGTGATTTAATCCTAGTGGACTTATCATAGAAAAAAATCAAAAAAATAAATAAATTTAATGAATAAGTTACTACGGATATTCAAAGTGGACTGTTTGCATTTTGAGGTTTAAATTATACTTTTGCAGAAGAGGAGAAACTTAAATTCTAGCGCTTAAGCCTCTAAGGCATGTTGTGTACCGAGAAAATACTTGAAGGAGAAAAGATTCAGTATTTTCTCAACTAAAGCACGTTTTGTTACCAGAGAAAAGATTGCATTTTCTCAAGTTTTTTAAAATTGCGTTATTTTCTCAATTTTCCATTCTCACATCAACCATGAGGAAAGGTGTATGACAAAAGACCAGTGATTTGTTTTCTTTTCTCATCATTAAATGCATTATTTTCTTTATTTTCTCATTCAACATTTTTATTTTCTCAACTTTTCATTTCACAGGCCTATTTCTCAATCAATAATCTCTTCTCTATGTCTAACAGCCCTTAAGGATTTGAAAACAGTCAAGCTTGCCTTCCCTTCCTCTACCCCGAAACTATGTCCACACCCTCGTCCCTCTTGATCATGATCACCTTAAAACCACTTCCCTCCTCGCCTATATTTTAGTCTCTAGTATCAGTCTCTCCTCATCACTCCATTTTGCAATCAGGAAAGGCTTCGAGTATCCGCAAATCACTAAAATGGTTCTCTTTTATTTGTCACACATACTTCCCAGTTGATTAACCGGATATGAGCAATACCTGATCTGGATCCTGTATAGCACTTACATACCGACCATCTGGAGTGACATCTGCCACTGAATTAAGTAAATTCTCTCGAGGGATACGGACATTGTCAAACCTGGAATACAATCAATGCAAAGATTTGAGATTTCAAAGACTAAGATGCCTATGATTGAATTATGCAGTTTTGTGCTACAACGTTAACTACCATATTCGACCATTGTCCACACCATTTAAACCAATCTTATGGCCACAATCAGCTATACGAATGTTATCAGAGACATTTCCATTAGTATCTCTTATCTGGCAAACAAAAGCATGAACCCCTTGGTTGATTCCATTGACATTGAGCTGTGAAAAGACTATCGTGTGCGTTGCGTGCTGCAAAGACATTCATAAAAAGGATATTATTCAGTGAATGAATTGGAAGCAGACCCCTTTCAAAATTAGCTTATGATTGGAACGGAAGATTACATTAGCTGCACCCCCAATCCAATACTTTTGAGCTGATTCAGAAGGAGTGTTGATGATGAATTCTCCAGTCTTGGAGTCATAAGTGGTAATGGTTTCAATACCTCGGACCTGCAAACGACAATTCAACAGGTAGCCAATGATATCAGGAGTTAACAATACAAGAAGTACATTTAACTGAGGCATGATGACATTCAATTGAGGCTATCAAACACGACCACGTACATTGCTTCCATGTCCCAACTCTGTCATTGCAAAGCAACCTTTCACTTTGTATTCTTCTGTGTCCTTCAACCACTTATCATGATGACGCTTGGTGCCAAAAAATTGGATTGCCCCTCCCCTAAAACCATGAACCAGAAACTATCATTTTACGTTCATTTCTGAGAGCATCTTACTACAAATTACAGATGCAATCAGAAAAATTCAAATTGCAAATTTTAACTCAAAATGAAGGGATAAAAAACAAGGATCGTATAGCCAAAAAGAAGCCTAACAACTCTGGTGCAATTATGGGCATGCTATATAAGGTTAATTCTTGAAAGGAACAACCATACACATTTTTTTGCTCCTAATGACTAAATCCCTAAACTAAATTGGACTTAAACTAGAGGCAACACATGACAGGACTAAAACATGACTCTCCTGTCCTGATACTTAACCTTATCCGAAGTCATTGAGCATTGAGCTAAGGTCTCGTGGCACCACAATAAATCGGCATACTGGTTCATGGATTCATCCCTCCTACGCAGGGAAAGTCCTAGTCACTCAAACCTAGTGTACCCAGCGCTACATTATCGAAAATTGACACCAAACTATTATACTAAATCCCAAGATTTGTCCAATATTATATGCACCACTAGGACAACAATTATTAGCTCTTGAAAACAACCATTAAAAAAGCACTAAACATAAGCATACATAAATAGCTAAAAATGATAGTAAAATAACATATACAGAAGCGATAAAATGATTCATTTCATCGATCAGAAACTTAATATCGCCTAATTTCATGGAAATTCTGTTCTGGAAATCAAAAGAAGCCAAAATCAGGGGAAAGCAAATAGAGACACCTCCAGAATGGCAATTCAAGCATACCATAAGAAAATGTGAACACCGAGCTTGATAGAAAGGGAATGATCAAAAATCCCAATGACATCCAACAAAGCCACTTTTCTCAATTCTGCTTCAGGCCCTTTACCAGTAAGAAATCCTTTAAACACCCCATGATCCAAAAGATACTCGATTCTCTTCATAGTCATCTCCCTCTGTTGCTCCATAGATTGATTGTAATCAGGCAAAACAAAGAGTTTTCCCCCTCTTTCTTTTGGGTTAAAGAGCTTACTTTGCATCATCAAGCCAAACAACCAGTCCCTATCCTCTATGTTGTGTCCATCCATTAATTTTCTAATTGATTTTACATCAAGTTTTGATGTCGCCTCTGTCAGCTCTGGTGGGGTGTAATTTAAACATGGTGAAGAAGTTAGAGATGGCTGATCGGTGGGGGTGGGGGTGGTGGGTTGTAGGTGTCTGCTGAGAATTTTTGTTCTAAAGTTGATTTTTTCCATTGAATCTGATGAGGAGGATAGCGAAAGAGAAGCAGAATTTATATATGACGAAGATGCAGAAAATCGTGTGAATTTATGAATCGAAGAAAATTTTGAAGTTCAATAAAATGATGTTTTTAAGACTTGGTTCGGTCCACTCCTGATTAACTAATCATAATTACTTTGGTTTTTTTTCAATTATAGAAAACGACATCTAAAGACTCTCTCTTAACTTCTCATCTCCCTACTTTCTAGAACCATTCATCGGTTCTTCTTTCTTGTCTTCTCATTTTTCGGTGTCGGCTGTCCTTTTTAGATTTCTGATGTTATTTTCTTTTCTTTCATGTAATTTTCTGTTTGTTGTGTCTTCTTTCCTCTTTTGTCTTCTCATTTTTCGGTGCCGGCTGTCCTTTTTAGATTTCTGATGTTATTTTCTTTTCTTTCATGTAATTTTCTGTTTGTTGTGTCTTCTTTCCTCTTTAATAAATGCAGATCTAGAGCTATCTCTTTTGGATTAGGATCAAGTGTTTAACACGCCCCCTCAAGTGTGGACCTCTAACAAGGCTGTGCCAACTGGGCACACGAAGACAAGACCAAACTAGACCAACAAGACAAAGAGGTCCAACACTTGCACAATATAACTGAGGGAGCCGGGGTTTGATCCCATGACCTCCCGCTCCGATACCATATTAGGATCAAGCGCTTACCGTTGTACTAAAATCAATTGGTGCTAGTAAAGGCGCAACTTTATTTCCTTTAACAGCAACTTCACGTTTTGGAGGCTCTCTAGACAGCTTATGGTTTTGGAGATTCTTTTCGATTTGAAGAACGGTTCGCCGGCCGGAGGCAATATTTTCATGGTGGCCCGCCGGACTATCGGTTTCAGGCTGTGGATGTCGGTGCTTGTATATGGAAGAAAGATTTGTGTAGTTTCGTCGTCTATTCTTTCTACTGAGCCTTTGTCGCCGGATTTTGGACTTGTCTCCCCCTCACCGCCGTTCTGGGTTGTTGGTGGGGGTGATAAAGCGGTTCTTGATTTCCTTTTTGGTGATGTTGGCATTGATAGTTCAGGATAGTTTTTTTTCTTTTTATGTTTTTGTGGTATGTTTATAGATCTCGGGTGACTCTTGAACTCATCGGGCTTGTCGGTCGTTACGGTTGCTACTGGGTGGTGGTGGTGGTTGTCTTACGAGTTGGTTATGGACGTCCGTCATATATCAGATTGTTTCCATTTCGATTTTTACCAAATCAGTTTCTCTTTAACGAGACGGTATTTGGTCATATTGGGGTTCTACCAATCTTCTTTTTATTTTTTTACTGTTGGTTTGTCTAGTAGTAGACTGGTGGTGGTCCGACGGTTGTTCGGTGTTGTTCCGGCAGTTGTTCGGTGTTGTTCCGACGGTTGTCCGGTTCTAATTCTGCTATTTTAATATAAAAAAAATCGTTTCGTAAAAAAAAGGCTTGGTTCGGTCCCACGTGGTCCACGTACGAGTAATGCGTTTTTAAGGATATACTTCGTCCCTATGAAAATATAAATATGTTAAACCATTTGGTGTAGAGTTGGAGAAGAAGATGATGGTAGCAATCGACATTGTCGAGATTTTTAGGTGTTTAGATAATCCTTTCCTTGATGTAACTTAATTATCATCTATGTTGATGTTAAATTTGTTTATCATATATGTTGTAACTTTTTTTCCATTGTGATTGAATGTGTTATATGAAAATACACAAGTTTTTTGGGTGTTAATGTGATTACATTATTGTCCAAATGATTTTTAGTTTACGGTTTGTTTCCGTTTTAATCCATAAAGGAATATAGGGTGTCGGTGTTGTTGTAAAGCTTGCCAGGTCCATGATTTTTAGCTAATCCCATATTATTAATGATAATGGTAATGATAATGGTGTTATTGTGTTTGTTAATAAAATGTGTTACTGGGATACTGTTTCTGTGATAATGTTACTGTGATACTGATACTGTGATACTCATATGGTGATACTGTTACTGTTACTGTGTTACTGATATTGATACTGTGCTACTGATATTGTAGGCTCATTCTCTCATTTTTAATACAAAATGCTCTTCAATGTGGAAGTGTAAATGGAGAAAATGCAGCTCCATTTTTTTAGTTTATGAAGAAAGGCAACAAGTTCAATGGACATTTGCAAAGTTCTTAGCCAGTTGATATATAAGAATGGGCAACGTGTTCCCCATCAGAGCTCCGTTTTAAGGGAGTGCAAAGAGCTTGGGGAATGCTGTACTTGATATTGTTGCAGCTAATAGACTTTTTCTTGGTGCTTTAGTTTACTTTCGGAGCTTTCATTTTGTCTTGCTGATGCTTCTTCCCACATGTTGGTGGTTTTTTTTTGCTGTACATGAGACAAGTACTATATGTTCATTATAATCATATGCTTGCATTCTAGAAACTACTAGTATTATATGTAAATATTTTAGATCATACGTGATGATATTGAACCTTGAACTATATATGTTACTGTTACTGTGATACTAATACAGTGATATTGATATTGTGATACTGATGTTGTGTTACTGATACTGTGTTAGTGTAAACTCTACGATTAAATTCGGCTTTCAAAAACTACTTGAAAGCGTATCGTATGAGATCTCAAAATGAAGAGGAAAAAAAATATAAACTTTGGTGAAAAAATTTTGATGATCGGTGTTCTAAATCAAAAGTTACGGTCGTTTATAAGAAAAATGCTCGATTAATGCAAATATTTTTTCGGCTTTCAAAATTTACGTCGGAAAAGTATCGTATGAGATCTCAAAATAAAAAGCAAAACAAATATGAATTTGATGAAAAAAATTTGATGATCGAATTCTAAATCAAAAGTTACGATTGTTTATTAAATTTAAAAAAAAAGAAAAAAAAAAGAAGAAGAAGAAGCAGTAAAGCATCAGTTGTGTCGTGCGCGTTCCCAAATAGGTATTTTTGTCCGTCTGAATTTTTTTTTTTTTTTTGTCATTTTTGCAACTTTTTCAAATTGTGTCATGTTTATTTATTTTGTACTTAAAAAGTGAACTTTTGGCTCTTTCCCTCCAAATTTTAAAGATAAAAATTTAAAATGTCCTTTTGATTACCATTAATACATTAGTATTAAAGTATGTGAATGAATAATTAATTATGGGTAAGATAAAGAATAACGCAATAAATGCTAAATTGATATTCTAAACGGATTTATATCTTGAGACAAAGATAAAAAGACAAACGGTAATATATTTTGGAATGGTGTTAGTACAAATTTAAAAAACGAAATGTTACTAGTAGATTAATGAAATGTTAAACGAAATTACGCTACAAGTGGAGCAAATCATATCAAATCACTGCGGAGCCATAACAAAAGCAGATGCATGGATTGTTATTTTTACTATGCTTTGTTATGATTTAACTAGGCCGGACATCTCTTACACCGTCCAACAAATTTGTCTGCATATGCATGACCCTAAAGATAACCACATGCATGCTCTTAAGCGCATTTTACGTTACCTCCAAGGCACACTGGATTTCAGTTTACACCTATACAAATCTTCGGTTTCGGCACTTGTCTCTTACACTGATGCCGATTGGGGTGGTTGCCCCACCACTCGTCGCTCTACCTCCGGATACTGCGTTTTTCTCGGTGACAACCTCATCTCTTGGTCCTCCAAGCGTCAACCCACTTTGTCACGATCCAATGCTGAATCCGAATACTGAGGCGTCGCTAATGTAGTGTCAGAATCTTGTTGGCTTCGGAATCTTCTTCTAGAACTCCACCATCTTATTCAAAAGGCTACATTGGTCTACTATGATAATGTAAGTGCAATATACCTATCCGGTAACCCTGTTCAGCATCAGCGAACCAAACACATTGAAATGGACATTCACTTTGTACGTGAAAAGGTTGCTCGTGACCAAGTTCGTGTCCTTCATGTCCCCTCTCGCTACCAAATTGCGGACATTTTTACCAAAGGGCTTCCAAGAATTTTATTTGAAGACTTTTGAGCCAGTCTCAGCGTGCGGGAACCTCCCGTTTCGACTGCGGGGGTGTGTTAGAATATAAAAATATATTATGTATATATTTTATTCAATTGTAATATTCTCATAGTTATGGTACATTCCTTATATAGAGTAGTCAAATATTTGTATTTATTATACCTAGATTTGTAGCCTAGACTTCATCCTTGTAATTGTATATTAGTGTAAGGCATCAATGAGAATCACAGGGAAATTTCCAAACTTTCAGTAACTAACCCCAATTACTTTCGTACTCATGACATCATTCAAACCAAATGAATGAAGTCTGAAAAAATAAATGACTTTGTTTCTATTTGTCGGTAATTTCACAGCTTGCTTCACAATTACACCAAATGCATTCTCCCATTGTTTGAAAGGAAATAATGGTGGTGGAGGTGTATTAGTGCTTGGCGTAATTATGGAGCCAAATATAGTTTATTTACCGCTCGTCCCATCACAGTATGCATCATCTCCCATTCTTTCCCCTCTTTGAACTTTTGTGATTCTGTGGAGGTATAGGGTGAATCTCTTCTTTTATGATCTGTTTAAATGATAGGTTCAGACAAATTGCGTAGTTGTTTTGGGTATTATATATTACATTGTTTGTTTAGCAGAATAATTGCGTTTTGATGAATTTCTTTCGTTCTTTCAATCAGGCAATTCTAAATCTGCAGAGTATCACTGTGAATGTGCAGAAATTGCCTATTGATGAGCCATTTTTTGCAACGACCACAAACGCCAGAGGAAGACACTAAAGGTAATCAATAGACCATAATTTTCAGAAGTAGAAGGCAGTTCGATGGCCTGGAGAACTTAGATACAAGCTAAGTTTTTATTTCTTAGCTACACACCCATCGAAGGGATGATTAGACTACATACATAAAGTGAACTTTGAACATAACAAGCAAACATAGAAGAGATGAGTGCATCACCTCAAATTCCCAGCATATGTGTATTTCTCAGGCATTAGACACTAAGAGAAGCATGTAATGCCTGTAATACACAAATGTGGTACCAAAATACTACATAATTAGATGCATAGGTTTTAACAACAAAAGATATTTTTCTAGTACAAAAGACACGAATGATTGGATCAGGTTCTGTCTCTAGCCTGAAACTCCCAAGGCTCAGTTCAACTTCTCCTTTGTCTTCATCTTCTTAACTGGACTTCCGAAAGCATCAGACGACTCAACTGGTGAACCCTTTACCACTTCTGTTTTTTTCCACCTTCACAACAACGCCAGTGCTGACATGTGAGCCTATCACATCAGGAAAACCAGGAGGCATCAGCTCCATTTCTTCAGTAAGAGATGGGTAAGCTGGTGGATCAATGGTCACAACTGGAGTTAATGGGCATGTCTGCTGGAATTGAAGACATTTCTTCGCAGCCGAGGCCTTATCGAGACCACCAACACCTTCAGCTGAAGTTGCTATCTCATCCAGAACCTTTTTGGTGGTTGGGCTGAACATCTCTTCGCTAACCCCAACACGTTGCGCAGGAAGAACAACTCCACCACACTCAGCCTGTGAACTTGTAGTCTCCTCATGCGGCGTAGCCACCTGAAGACCATTGCTTTCTTATATGTAGATTTTCACGATTGGGTAGTCGCGGACATTATTCCTCATATACTTCCTGTCGATGTACTTCAAGAAGCAAACAAAAATTTTCTCATTTATAGCTTTCGCAACATCAGCCTCAAATGGTATCCCCTGTACCATTAAAAAACAGATTATGTTATTTACTATTGAAAACATAACACTTGAAGGTAATCATGAAGCCAACAGGCTTTGATAGGCAATTTTTGGTGCAATATGCGCACCTATTATTTTCATTTGCATGAAACAGACCAAAAGGATGTTCCATGTATGGGATTTGGGATAATACACATGCCGAAGGACTATAATGTATATATAATACCTTCTCATCCATTTCCTTTAGTTGATCAGCCATGCACCCAATAATCTCGTCAGCATAAGGGGTGAACAGAGAAGCACAGAGTGATGCAGTAGTGTCCTCTAGATGAACCCCAATGCGACACCTACAAAATGATACCAATCTACATAACAGTGCTTTGAAGAAGAACTAATAAACTTTTGTAGGCCTAGATACAGTAATGCACGCAGGATGTATTTTTTGTTTTCGAGGAAAGGGTCACGAGTTTGCGTGGCCATAATATTACCTGGGATGGTACCCTGCTTTGACGGAACATGCCGAACATGGGAAATCCCAATCATCATGTGTGGTAAGCGATTGTTGCAGTTCTTGCAATAGATGTAGAACATCCTTCCCTGGTCGGGTATCAGGTGCATCTTACTAGCAACCCATGCTGTTTTGCACTATTAATGACCACATTTATGTATTTGTATGTTCATTCTTGTATGTATAACCAGCAAAATATAAAATAATGTTAAGTTACCTCAATTATTGTATTGTACACGGAAAAAATAGGCACTAATTCATCTGGAGACGGCATAGGAAACAGAATGTCTGTATTGGTATATGTCTTTTCAAGCAAGAGCCCTTGAAGTTCTGCAGCATGTTTTGGATACCTGGTGGAAACAAAGTTAGTTGTTGTATATCGTATGAACAATATCCCAGTCAATTTTAACATGAACAACTTATGGAAGCTTACTTGTCAAGCAAAGTTTCTTGTTCACCCAAGAGAGGATTGTGGAGAACACAACTGTTAGTTTTTGCGGACAGAGAAAGGCCTGGAAAGAAAAGTAGAAGAAGAATTAACCTAGAAAACAACTACTCATCACGTAGACCAGAAAGTAAAAAAATCAGTTTAATTGTCCTTCAAGATGTCCACTTGTTAATTTCCTATTCAAATAAAAGACTGACAGTTAGTAAAAGAGAAGGTACAGTCTTGTACTCTTGGTGAGCCCCCAACTAAATAGTATTTTAAAAAACACAAGAGTACAGAGTAGATAGGAAATCGAGATTACCGGACCTTGTATAAAAACAAACTATGAATAAACAAAGAAACAAGCCACACATCAAAACCTAGCAACTATACCGTGATGTGTATTGACTTTCACGTTAGTGATGGCCAGGAATGTTGGCATAGGTAACCTTGCAGTGACTTGATTTTGTTCGTTATCAACCATATCTCCCCAAGCATGTATAAGCTCGAGTTTCTTCCTGAAAATAAATTGTATGTATTTAACACTCTGGCTAAATTACAATGCAGAACAATCTACTATTGTAAGAAACAAAAAAAGTCAAATGCAGGGATGCTAACCCTTCATCAACGACCACATATTCAGTTGTTATCTTTTTTGACGCATCCTCAACTGGATATGAGTGGAGAACCAAAGCTCGTATCCCTATAAAAGGAAGAAGGCATGTTATGTGAAGCTGCGTATAGGGGTACAAGAACATGTGGCATCACAAGAGCATGTACCTATCTGTTGGTTAAAATGTTTAAACTAAATGGTACCATGTGTAAACCTCACCTGAAACTAATTAATCTTAATTCATGGCATCGCATGCAGCACAAACTAATAGAAGGACAACTTATTTATATGATGCATTGTTGGAAGAACAATAGAAGTTGTACAACTTACCGAAATACTCATCATGATCGATGAACTTGTGGATGTCTGATAGTTTCTTGAAGTTGAAGTTGTGTGGTATAGTATATGGCACTAAATCATGGATATGATGAACATGAATTATGTTCGTCAATGTCCATGAGTGGGGGGTATTCGCTGACATTGAAACCTGGTGTGCAATATTTAAGGGGCGCATTTGAGACGTAGTAGCAACAGTAGGGACCTAACACCCTGTCAAGCCTTTTGCTTGTTTGTTCGTAGCTTACATTGCCAACCAAAGTGCCTTGTAAGAAATATTACAGCACATAGTAAGATGCACACGAAATCTAAAAGAATGAGAGAGAGACCAAAACGACTTACATTCATATCGGAGAAGACATATCCCTGGTACACCTTGCCTGATCTCCCAATTTTTACATCTTCCTTGCGAACAAGTTGGACGATAATAGTCCAAAAGGGCGTTTCTTGATAACGTTGTGTACATAGCACAGATCCTTTCGATCATCTTGCTGGGAATTTGCAGTCAATGACGGAACAATCAGGTTTTCTAGCTTAAGGACTATGTATTCTTATTCACATACTGAACATAGATCAGCCACGTCACACGTAAGATAAAAAAAATAAAAGGATTTAAAACAGAAAATAGGGTATAGATATGACTAAGCATCAAACCGTTTATCTAGAGTCCAGTAAGCATTAATTAAGACCTCTCTATAAACAACATTTTTGGTTGTTCTTGCCGTGCCCTTGTAAAAAAAATAGCGGTTCTACATAAACCTTTAAGTTTGTAGTTCTTCTAGCACGTGATAAGGCTACATATAGCTGACCGTGTGAGAATATAGGTTCTTTTAAATATACCCCCACATAGTCCAAAGTCTGTCCTTGTGCTTTGTTTATTGTCATCGCATAGCATAGCTTCACTGGAAATTGTACCCGCTTGAAAGGAACTGGACATAACTCGTCTTTTGATGATTGTAATGGTATCCTATGTAGGAAAACCATCTTACCAATATGATCGCCTATAGCAATCTCAGCATGAATCACATTCCTATCTAGTTTTCTGCAGAGCAAACACATACCATTACATAGACCCTCACTGGGATCCAAATTACGAAGTAAAATTATGGGAGCGCCAATTTTCAAGACTAATCTATGAGGTGGCAGACCGTTGAAGTTCAAGTTGTTTAGTAGATCTTCATACTGGCCTTGATCGTTAGGGTTAGTTGCATGGTCAAAGCTAAAAAATTCGGATTCAACACCAAGGACTTTACTAATCATGATTTCATTTATTTCATCAACAAATCGAAGTTCCACCCATACATGTTCCTGGCTGCGTACATGGGAATACATCACAAATAAGTTTGTCAAGACCAATTTCATCATGACATGTTTTAATCATTATACCTTCAGGAAGGACCACTGTTTCAACGTCATCAGTTTGGTCAACACCATCACCAATTGCCAGAAGGAAAGACGTAAAAGTTTGGTCCAAACGAGCTCTCATGTTTTGTGATAGCCTGAGTTTTGTTAGGTGACCCCAGATGTTAGACATGATCAAAGAAGCGTTAACTGTCTGGCAATTATTCCCTCTCCGCACGACCGGAAGCGTTTGCCTGAAATCACCACCTAATACCACAGCCTTACCACCGAATAATTTATCGCATTCCATCACATCTTTCAACATGTTGTCCAAAGCCTCTATGGTTGTTCTTTTAGCCATTGGAGCTTCGTCCCATATGATTAATTTGCAACTACTAATCATCTGCACCAAAGACGACTGTTTACTTATCCGGCACGTGAAGCCTTCAGTTGCATCAATAGGAATCTTAAACCTTGAATGAGCGTTCTACCACCGGGTAGCAGCGATGCAGCTATACCGGAAGTGGCAGTTTCCAGAGCGATACGACACTTGGATCTAACCTCGGCAAGAAGAGCCTTGTATAAAAAGGTCTTGCCAGTACCACCAGGTCCATCAACAAAAAAAACACTCAGCTTTATTCCCATAAACTGCACCACATATAGCATCAAAAGCCAGTTCTTGTTCTATGTTTAACATTTGCCTGGAATTTAAATCTGTTTCGGAGACAAAAATATTCTCCGGCTTGATTGGTTCTTGGTTGGATTGGACGGTGCATATGCGTCAGCGTGTTCCCAACTCTTAAATGAAGATCCTATCCTCTCACTTGATCGAGCTTACCAAAATCTTATCTAAGAAGAACGATTTACTTGATGGATCTTGTTTTATGTTACTTAATAGTTTCTAAACAAAACACTAATTTTATACTTGATCAACTTAATTCCTTACATTAATGTATTTATTCTTTAAACCCAACACACCCACACCATAATTCCTGTTCTATTGTAAATTATTCACTTGAAAAACCTTATTTAATGTTACATTTAAACCCCAATTAAAAGGGTAAGACACTACACCAAGCAGAATGTTATGGTCAAAATACAAAGTTGTAAACACCTATTTTGTGTTACATACTCTACTTTTGCGCATTCACTGAACCCTACACACAAACACCATGAAACCCAATTCATTGTTACATATTTAATTGATAGCCCTTACTTTATGAAGAGAGTTTGAGAAAGTGATAAACACTAGAGTAAACTTTTAACTTGTTTATTCATGTTGAAAGAATGAGTATAAATAGATACAAGAGAGTCTCCTAACTAGTAAAGTAAAAGTAACTAGAGCCGGCTAGAATAAATGCTAGAGTCGGCTATGTATAAGCTATTACATAATAGGACAAAAGATAGTTACTTTATGACTTTTAGGACATATTAATTGTTTATTTAATACAATTAATATGTCTCTTTGATACATAAGTAACATGTTACCATGTAACGTGTTTAATGAAATATTATGTAATATTAACCATAATATTTCCACACCCCCCCCTCAAACTGGGTTGTATATGTTAATACAGCCAAGTTTGCTACTCAGTCTGCTGAACATAAGTGGTGGAATGGCCTTGGTGAGAATATCAGCATTCCGGTCTGCTGAGGGAACATACTGGAGTTGAATAATCTTGTCATCAATCTTCTCCTTCAGGAAGTGTCTGTCAATGTCCACATGTTTGGTTTTATCATGATGGACTGGATCTTCTGCCATGCATAAGGCTGAATTATTGTCACAGCAGAGTGTGATAGGGTGCTGAATAGGCTGCTGAAGTTCTGTTAGGACCCTTTTTACCCATAGAGCTTCACAAATACCCAAAACTAGTGCCCTGAGTTCAGCTTCAGCACTGCTTCTAGAGACAGTAGGTTGTTTCTTGCTCCTCCAGGTGACAAGATTGCCTCATACATAAGAACAGTAGCCTGTAGTAGACCTTCTGTCTATGTGACAGCCAGCCCAATCAGCATCAGTGTAAACCTTGATAGATCTCTCAGCAGACTTGGTGAAGTGCAAGCCTTGGCCAGGAGTGGATTTCAAGTACCTCAGTATTCTGTTCACAGCATCCCAATGTTGCTCAGTAGGGCAATGCATGAACTGGCTCACCAGACTGATTCCATATGCAATATCAGGTCTTGTATGGGACAGATAAATGAGTTTCCCTACAAGTCTCTGATATTGATCCTTCCTGACAGCAATGTCACTATGCAGCAGGGTATTACTGGGTCTACTGGGGATACAACATGTTTTCATCCCAGCATACCAGTTTCCTTCAGCAGGTACAACACATATTTCCTTTGAGAGATAGAGATACCCTGGTTGTTTCTTGCAATTTCCATACCAAGGAAGTATTTAAGATAGCCCAAATCCTTGACTTGAAAAACCTTTGCCAGCAGAGTCTTCAAATTCTGGATCTCAGTAGAGTCATCACCAGTGAGGATGATATCATCCACATACACAATAAGGATAGATCTTTTCTGGCTAGTGGTCTTGATAAACATGGTGTGGTCTGAGTTGCATTAATGATATCCAGCAGCTTTAACCACAGTAGTGAGTTTCCCAAACCAGGCTCTTGGGGATTGATTTAGGCCATATAGAGATTTCCTCAATTTGCAAACCTTTCCTTGAGTGTTAGGATTGGTAAAACCAGGAGGTACATTCATGTAAACTTCCTCAGTAAGGTCACCATTGAGGAAGGCATTTTTGATATCCAATTGGTGAAGGGGCCAGTCAAGTTGGACAGCAAGAGATATCAGTATTCTGACAGTGTTCAGTTTTGCCACTGGTGCAAAAGTTTCTTTGTAGTCAATGCCATAAGTTTGAGTGAAACCCCTTGCAACTAGTCTGGCCTTATACTTGTCAATTGTACCATCAACATTGTATTTGATGGTAAATAACCACTTGCAGCTGACTGTCTTCTTGCCTTTGGGGAGAGCTGTTAGATCCCAAGTATGATTATCCAGGAGGGCAGTCATTTTAGTTTTGATAGCTGCCTTCCACTTATCATGTTGGAGAGCTTCCTGTATATTCTTAGGAATAGAGTGAGAATCCAAGTCTTGTGTAAACATGGCAAAAACAGGTGATAACTGATCATAAGATAGATAATTATGAATAGAATGATCAGTAGTGCAAGATCTCTTTCCCTTCCTGATAGCAATAGGCCTATCATCAATGTCAGCAGGCTGCTGAGAGTCTGTAGAGTCTGTAGGTTGCTGAGTGTCAGTAGGCTCTGGGTCAGTAGGCTCTGAGTCAGTAGAATCTGGTTCAGGAGGTTGCTGAGGATCAGTAGGGTGCTGAGAGTCAGTAGGGTGATGAGGTTCAGTCTGCTGAGAATCAGTAGGTTGCTGAGGGTTAAGGGTTTGCTGAGGGAACGGATTTAGGTCAATTTCAATCAGGTTTCCATCAGTGACTGCCTCAGTGGACTTGCTGTAGTAGGGAGTCCTTTCAAAAAAAAATTACATCCATAGAATTGTAAAATCTCTTTTCAGAAGGAGAGTAACACTTGTAACCTTTCCTGTCCTTTGCATATCCTAGGAAAATGCACTTGTGAGCTTTAGGATCAAGTTTGCTTCTGTGCTGGGAATGGATATAAACAAACACAGTACAACCAAAGATTTTTGGAGGTAATTGGGAAATAAGATGAGGGCAGGAGTGTGTGGTCAGAAGGGTTTGGATAGGAGTTTTGAAGCCTAACACTCTACTGGGAAGTCTGTTGATTAAGTATGTGGCAGTTAATATAGCTTCACCCCACATATACTTTGGAACATGTGTGGTGAACATGATTGATCTAGCCATCTCTAGTAGGTGCATGTTCTTTCTCTCAGCAACCCCATTTTGTTGAGGTGTTTCCACACAACTACTGATATGGACAATCCCCTTATCCATCAAGAAATTACTGAGGTTAGACTCATAGTATTCAAGTGCATTATCTGTCTTTAAGATCTTGATCTTAGTGTCAAATTGAGTAGAGATCATGTTGTAAAATTCCTGAAAAACTGTTCCAACTTCAGATTTATCCTTCATTAGAAACAGCCATGTGTTTCTGGTATGATCATCAATGAAAGTGACAAACCACCTTTTCCTTGTTATACTTTTTACTCTTGAAGGTCCCCATACATCACTATGAATTAAAGTGAAAGGTGTGGAAGGCAAATAAGGTAGTTTGGTGTACACAGATTTGGTAAGTTTGGCAAATTGACAAATATCACATTGAAGATCATTGACATTACATCCTTTAAATAATTCAGAATTACAGACTTTAAATAACCAAAACTTGGATGTCCTAGTCTATAATGCCATAACATGATATTGTCTAAGGTTTGAGTGCAGGCTGCTGAGGCAGATTCAGTCTTCTGTCTTCAGCAGGGTTGACCACATACAATCCTGAGCAGGGTTTAGCCCTCCCAATCACTTCCTGTGAAGAAGGGTCCTGGAAAGTGCACTGATTCTTATTAAACACAACAGTCCAATTCAAATCTTTTGCAAGTTTACTGACAGATATGAGATTGCAGTCTAATTTTGGAACAAATACGACATCCTTTAGGCATATCTTATTAGTGAGTTTAACATTTCCAAAAACTTTTGCATGAGAGATGGATCCATCAGCAGTCTTAATTTTATGAATTTGATGACATGGCATAAGGTGAGTTATGAGGTTTTTATTGCCAGTCATATGAGAGGAGGCCCCAGAATCAACAATCCATGTTTCATTACTAATAGAAGAGTAGAATTTACCTGCACTAGCCTGAGTAGCCGTGTCAGTAGAGGGACTACCTTCTTTTTGTTGAGTGAGGAAAGCTTTGAATGCAGCAAACTGAGCATTCAACTTGTTATCATTCTCCTCTTCATTGACATGCCTGCCCTGACTTTCCCTGGTAGGCTTGGAAGATTTCGGCATGCCATGTAGCTTCCAGCAAGTGTCCTTGGTGTGATTTGTGCGTTTGCAGTGTTCACAGAACAATTTTCCAGTTCGATCAGTAGGCTTCCTGACAGTCTCAGTAACCTCAGCAGGCTTCCTGACAGTCAGCAGGGTAGCACTTTCAGCAGGGTTGTCAGCAGGGGAGTTCAGCAGCATCACTTTTCTCCTGCTTTCCTCATGTTTGACTTCAGCAAACATGGATTTGAGATTGGGGAGAGGTTTTGTGGCAAGGATTCTTCCCCTAACATCATCAAGAGTAGGATTCAGTCCAGTAAGAAACTTGAATACTCTCTTTTTTTCAATAATGTCCTTATAAAGGGCAGCATCCTTGACATCATTCCAGGGGTGAGTTTCCAACATATCTAGGTGCTGCCATGCCCTAGATAGTTGGTTGAAGTATTGAGTTACAGACATATCTCCTTGTCTGCAATTTTGAATCTGAGCTTCAAGTTCATACACTTCTGATGTATTGTCTTTCTTGGAGTAAAGATCCCTGGCATTATCCCAGATCTCCTTTGCAGTATCATACATCATAAAGTTCTCACTAATCTCTTTTGTCATTGATCTTGTGAGAATGGTCATGACTTGATTATTAGTAGTATCCCATGCTTCAAATCCTGGGTCATCTTCAGCAGGGGCAGGTTTGGAGCCGGACAGGTATCCCATCTTACCTTGTCCAGAGATGTACATTTTCATAGACCTTGACCACAGCAAGTAGTTGTTGCCATCAAGTCTATGATTTGTGTAAGATGAAGAGTCAATGACCCCAGTCTGCTGAGGCAGCTGGGACTCAACTGATGGTGAGGAAGCTTCAGATAATGAAGACATTCTTGATTCAGCAGGGTGTTGAGAATTTGCAGCGGACTCAGGAGTTTAAGGCTCCGATACCATGAAGAGAGTTTGAGAAAGTGATAAACACTAGAGTAAACTTTTAACTTGTTTATTCATGTTGAAAGAATGAGTATAAATAGATACAAGAGAGTCTCCTAACTAGTAAAGTAAAAGTAACTAGAGCCGGCTAGAATAAATGCTAGAGTCGGTTATGTATAAGCTATTACATAATAGGACAAAAGATAGTTACTTTATGACTTTTAGGACATATTAATTGTTTATTTAATACAATTAATATGTCTCTTTGATACATAAGTAACATGTTACCATGTAACGTGTTTAATGAAATATTATGTAATATTAACCATAATATTTCCACACTTTATGTTACATAATAGTTTAAAAACAAAACCCTAGTTTTATACTTAATCACCTTAATTCCTTACATTAATGTTACTTATTCTTTAAACCCAACACACCCACACCATTATACCAATTCTAGTTAGGGGTGTGCACGGATACGGATAATCCGAAAACCGAACCGAATCGGGTTAATTCGGTTCATTTCGGTTCGGTTAATAAGTGCTACGGTTCGGTTTTCGGTTTTCAAAATGGAAAAACCGGAATTTTCGGTTCGGTTACGGTTAGTGCTATAAATTATCCAAAAACCGAACCAAACCGTTTATATCCGAACCGAAACCAAATAGAAAAAACCAAACCGTTTGTAACCATATAGTGAATCAAACTGTTGTAATTGTATAATTTGGATGAAATTTGGATTTTTCGGTTTGGTTTTTCGGTTAATCAACCGGTTATTTCGGTTCGGTTCAATTCGGTTATCTCTAATTATTTACTTTTGATTTTATTTTGGTTTTTCGGTTTACCGACCAAACCGAACCGGTTATTTCAGTTCGGTTTGGTTTTCTTTTACAAACGGTTCGGTTTCGGTTTGGATTTTTCAATTAACTGAAAATTTCGGTTCGGTTACGGCCATTAACCGAACCGAACCGTGAACACCCTAATTCTAGTATAAATTATTCACTTGAAAAACTTTATTTAATGTTATATTTATACCCCAATTATAAGGCTAAAAAACTACACCAATTAGAATGTTATGGTCAAAATACAAAAAAAGTTGTAAACCCCCGTTTTGTGTTACATAATAACTTGAAAACCCTACTCTACGTTTACGCATTCACTGAACCCTAAGATGAATGCAAGATGAATAACAAAGATGAACGCGAGATGATGATGGCGTTTAAGGCTCAAACGGATGTGGGGGTAAAATCTAAGCATGCTTACAATTCGAACAAATTTTTCAATCATCGTAACTGAGAAGGATATAACGAAACCACATGCTTCCAGATTCATGGTTTTCCGGATTGGTGGGGTGATCGCCCATGCGGTGGGCATGGTCCAGGTCATGGCAGTCTAAGGGGGATGCTGTGGAGCTTCGGGTGGAAAATAACGAGCTTGAGGGGTTGTCCGATCAGACCAGCCGGTGATTAAGGCTAATAAGACCATGGTTGGGTCTACAATTCAACAATCTAGTGGACAAGGGCAACATCGTTCATCCGAGCCGGTGGGTCTCACCAATATTAACCCCGCACAAGGACATGGTATGCTTGACCTTCTTAGTTTAGCTAAGCCTAATGATCGACTGCAAAGCAAGTGTTTGTGGATTATTGATACGGGGCGACGCTTCATGTAACCGGAATGAAAAATGCTCTATTTGAGGCTCAAAAGATTAATGCATGCCTGTCGGGTTGCCATATGGCAGCACCTCGTATGCCACGCATGAGGTAAGCATTATGTTGTCGGGAAATTTGAAACTAGATAATGTGTTATTTTTCCTTAATTTGGCGTGTAACTTAATCTCTGTGACATAGTTTTCGGATGAATATAAGTGTCATGTTCAACTCACTTATACATTGCGTGTTGTGCAGGACCGAGCGACGAGGAGGGTGATTGGAGTGGGTGAACGTGAGGATGGACTTTTCTTTTTTCACGATGTTCCGCAAGTGTAGCTTTTGGAAGTTGATGGGTGAAAATCAATGGAGTTGTGGCACAAATGATAGGGCATCCATCAGAAAGAGTTTTTAAGCAACTTCATGTTGTGAGTGCGTCTAGTAGTTCAAATAAAGATGGTTGTGATGTATAATTTCGAACAAAACAGGCTAGGAAGGTTTCACAGTTAGTAGCAGCAGAGCTAGTAGGATTTTTTTTTTTTCATCTTATTCATTGTTGCTTGTGGGGAGCGTATGAAACTCATTCTTCATGCGGTGATTCTTATTTTTTGCCGATTCTTGATGATTTTTCTAGGTCAATGTGAGTTTATCTTCTTTTTAACTAAATAGAAGTTGAACTATATTTTTGAATTTTGTGGCGTTGGTTAAGCGTCGGTTTAGTCAGAAAATTAAGTGTGTTTGGAGTGACAATGATACTGAATTTAAATGCCTGCAATCATATTTTCAAGAACATGAGATTATTACTGAAACATCGTGTGTTGGGACAGCAAAACAAAATGGTCGAGTGGAAAGGAAACATAAGCATATTTTAAATGTGGCTCGATCTCTTAGTGTTGAAGGACTATCTCACTTGCTTTTTGGGGGGAATGTGTGATGGCTGCGTGTTATTTGATTAATCGAACCCCGTCTAGTGTGCTGGATTATAGAACACCTTACGAATGTTTGTTTGAGAAACCGCCCAACAATTTGGATGCTATCCGTGTGTTTGGTTGCTTCTTCTATGCTCATAATCAGCGCCATATATAAATGAGATAAATTTGAAAGTCATAGTCGTAAGTGTATTTTTTGGGGTATCTGCTTGCTAAAAAGGGTGGATCTTGTTTGATATGGAAACCGAGTTATTTGTATCACAAGATGTTAAATTTTTTGAACACATTTTTCTTATGTCAGAGAAACAAGCTCCTCCTCTAGTACCTTCGCCGACAGTAGAGGCTCCAGATGCCTTTCCTGATGTTGGGTATGAATTTAATGTGTTGGGACATGATGAGGTTTTCTCCGGTACTCCCAAGGGTGATGCGGTTCCATTTGAGGGGGTTTCGGTTGGAGTGGCTGGCAAGGATGGTGGAGATGATGTCGGCAATACAGGTGTGACAAAACAGATGGTGGAGATGGACCGTGGTTAGAGACAGAAAATACTAAGTTCCCAATATCGAGATGTTGTGACACATACAATAATGGAAAGAAAAGTCCTTTGATCACTCATCTACTTCATCAACTTCCTCAGATACTCTTTATCCTCTTTCACATTTTATAAGTTGGGATCGGTTTTCTAATAAAAATTGCAGTATATTGCATCTAGTATTGCAGGTAATCCTTCTCGGAGCTTTAGGGAGGCTGTGAAATATGAGAGGTGGAGAACGGCTATGGCCAAAGAAATACGTGCTTTGGAAGAACAAGGTACATGAGAGTTATAGGAACTCCCTCCCGGGAAGAAAGCACTTGGTAGTAAGTGGGTATATACGGAGAAATATGATGAACATGGTAACTTGCAACCTTTGAAAGCACGTCTGGAAGCAAAAATAGTGATGGTTCACACTTTTCTGGGTGTGGCAGTTGTTAAAAATTGAGACATACATTAGATGGACGTGCGTAATGCATTTTTTCATGGGAATCTGGACGAGAAAATTACATGAAAATTCCCCCGGGGTTTGCTCACTCTTGGTCGAACATGGTATGCCACATGCGAAAATCATTGTATGGGTTAAAACAGGCACCGCGATGCTGGTTTGCGAAATTAGCGACAACTTCGAAAAAATATGGGTTTAAACAGCCCTACTTAGACTATTCGCTTTTTACATTGCAGAGAGGTGACATTCGTATTAATGCCTTTGTTTACATGGACGACATGATTATTGCAGACAATGACATGAGGGCCATGAACATCTTCAAAGCATATTTGGGATGATACTTTAAAATGAAAGATATGGGTGTCTTAAAGTACTTCCTTTTGTCGGAAGTGGCTCGAAGTAAGCAGAGATATTTCTTGTGCCAACTTAAGTACGCGCTGGATATTATTGACAAGAGAGGATTGCTCGGTGCGAAACCTGTGTAGTTTCTGATAGAACAAAATGATCGGTTGGCACTGGCTATTAGGAAGTTTCTGGATGATCTTGAAAAGTATCACAGATTAGTTTGTCGTCTTATCTATCTTGAAGTTACCCTGTCGGATTTGGCCTATTCTGTTATTGTTTTGTCTAGATTCATGCAACAACCCCGAGTTGAAAACTGGGAGACGGCGTTGATAGTAGTGTCATAACCTAAAGAAGAATCTGGGTCAAAGCATTTTATTGCGCCCCGATGGTTCTTTGTGTTTGAAAGGCTGGTGTGATTCTGATAGGGCGAACTGGTCTCCTGCCGTAAATCACTGAGCGGGTGGTTCGTTTTACTTGGTTACTCGCCCATTTTGTGGAAGACTAAAAAGCAGCCTAAGGTCTCTCGATCGTCGGTTGAATCGGAATATCGTTCTATGGCTACCATTACGTGTGAGTTAAAATGGCTGCGACAACTCCTTGAGGAACTCGGTGTGCGGATTGAGAAAGGAATGTGACTCTATTGTGATAATCAGTCGGCATTGCATATAGCACAGAATCCGGTGTTTCATGAGCGGACGAAACATATTGAGGTGGATTGTCGTTTTGTTCGAGATGCAATTACAGATGGCTGCATTGTGCCTTCTTATACATTCCTATTAAGGTGCAGTTGGCGGATATTTTCACCAAAGTATTCGGGAAACAACAGTTTGAATTTTTACTACGCAAGTTGGCGTTCACGATCTCCGTGCTCCCACTCGAGGAGGATTATGACTGGAGTAGAGTAGATGTACTTATAATCTATTAATTTCTTTGTAACTAGTGTATATGGTCGTTTTTGGAATTCATTATTTACTAGGGCGTAGACGGTGTGTAAAAATTGTATAAAGAAGGGGACGACTTTTACTGTGATAAACTTGACATTCTGTCCACTCCCACGCTCGCATTTTTTTAAGTGTGGTAATATCGGAAGATACGTGTGTGCTGTCTCCACACGGTGTAGAGACATTGTGTGGCACCGTAGAGACCAGTTTTATTCTGTATTTAAACTGTGTAGTTCTGATCGTTTCACCCGTTACTTCACATCAAATTCCCTCATCACACAAGTATTTCCCGGTAATATGAGCTATGGTGTATATAATATTGTACAGGAATATAAACGTGTTAAAAGCTGTCACAACACCTCCACGTAGCTTTGGCCATAGCATATGAAGATATTTTACGATACAACAGTTGTATGATGTTTGTATTAAATGACATACATTTAAATTTTTTATTTTTATTCTCTTTCATATGATAATATATTTTTATTGTGCATGAGATATTAGAAATGAAAAACTATAATATTTGTCACTTCATTTTTTGAGAAAGTCCTCAATTTTTTTCCATTCGGATGGTCTACTCGTAAATATGGAAGCAAATCCTGGTAGACTAGTTATCCTCATTCATTCAAATCTAAATTTCAGTCTGAAGTGAAGTAAAAAGTGATTCTTTAAAAGGACTTATACCTCCGGTGTATACCTGTTGTAAATGGCTTTACGTCTCCCTAAGACATAACTCAGTTGATAAGGAGTTTGAATGCTTAAGGCAGCCTGGACCTTAAGTTGGAGGTGGATGTTCAAACCGTGTAAAAGGGGACTCAGCATAGGAGAAGAAGGGGGCGGAACGACTTCTTTAAGTTCATTGGTATAAAAGACAAGCCAATGACTCTAAGTCAATTGTAATCTGCTTAATATCTCCATTAATCTCATAGTACAGGGAGAGTGGAGACCCTTAATGTTGGGGTTCACATTTTTTTTTAAAATGGCTTTAGGTAGGTTTGCCGCAACATCAACCCTCTTTGGCCCACCATTGAAGTTATAATTTGCTTTTTTTTCCCATCATTCTAAGAAAATGTTGACTCCAACGGCTGAGCAAAATAACCAGTAAACCAAGCCAAACCGGAAACCAACCTGAACCAATCCGAAATTAACCAAACCAATAACAAACCAAATGAATTGGTTTGGTTTGTAACCAAACCAAATTGCATTCGTTGGTTTCGGATATTTTTAATTACACCCAAACCCAATCCGAACACACACACACACACACACACACACACACACACACACACACACACACTTGTAATCTTCAAATAATCTTCCTTAAACACAAATAAGAAAGCATGAGTCAACTTCTTAATTCCTATATCGGTTTAGCCCATTACCAGAAACCCTCTTAAATGAAAAAAAAAAAAAACTTTCTCGAGTAAAAGCGTATGCCCTAGTAGCCGCCCTCTGCATTTCATTCACCCAAACAAATCGTCTTCCTGCCTCCTCTAGAAGTCTCCATACGCCTCCCCTCATCTGACTGTCGAGTGGCCAGCGTCGGTCTTCTAATATCCTCCGTCCTTTTCAACTCAAACTAAATACAAGGCTAAATGTAGAATTCAATAGTCTTTTGCCATTGATGTAAAATATGTGATCCAAACCTTTGGTTTGTGATTTATTTTAGTGATGATGTAGCTATTTAGAGTTTATATAAAAAATGGTTGGTTTTTTCTTTTTTTTTTTAAGGATTTGGCTTGTTAAACCGAAACCAACCCAATCCAAACCGAAACCAATTCGAACCAAACCATTGGGTTGACTTCGTTCTGGTTTGATTTGGGGAACAAATTTTGACGCCCCAAACAGACCTGAGTCTTTCAAACCCAACCCAAGCCCACCCAAACCAACCCATGATCACCCTCCAACAATGGTCTCCACTCCCTCTGTCTTACGGAATGAGGAGAGTAGTTAATCAGAAACACAGTGCTCGGAGTTATGAACTTGCAATTATTTCAAACAATTAAGAAAAATCCTTTTACGGGATTTGAACCTCCACATGCACCCAGCTTAAAATCCAGCTGTCATAAACACTCAAATCATTTCCCTTCTGGGGACTTCTTCCCACCATTCTAGATACACGATTTTCATTTTCATTTGCATTTCCATTTCCAATTCCATTTCATATGATCCCAAAACGGTAATACAATAGCTCATTCTGTTCCATTTCATTATGTTCTATCAACACACAATCTATCATGTGACTGTCGGTGTAGGAATGTCTCAAATCATTTCCCTCCTGGGGACTTCTTCCCACCATTCTAGATACACGACTTTCATTTTTATTTGCATTTCCATTTCCATTTCCACTTCATCTGATCCCAAAAAGGTAATACAATAGCTAATTCTGTTCCATTTCATTATCGGATCAAATGCTTACCGTTGTAATAAAACCAATTGGAGCCAGTAAAGGCGCTACTTTATTTCCTTATCATTTAAGAGTGTGGGCAATCTGTCTCAATACCCCCCTCAAGTGTGGCAATTTCTCTCAACACTTGCACAATATTTTTTTTTAAATATTGTTCTAGCCAGGGTTCGATCTCGTGACCTCTGGCTCTGATACCATGTTAGGATCAAGTGCTTACCGTTGTACTAAAACCAATTGGTGCGCGCTACTTTATTTTCTTATCATTTAAGAGTGTGGGCAAGCTGTCCCAACAAGAAACAACTAGGTATGGAGTGGAACCTATTTTTTTTTTTTTTTTTTCCTTTTCTTGTTTTCTGACATTTCAAACGCTTTGACGATCTTCTTGTTAAACATTAACGCATAACTTTCAAAAAAGTTTTTAAGAAAAATATAATAATAATAATAATAATAATAATAATAATAATAAACACATATACTACCTCTGTCTCACAAAAAATGTTTACATATGAAAAAGTTTTGTTCCATAAAAAATGTCCATTTAGAAAACTAATACATCATTTAATGTTTTTTTCCAAACATATCCGTATTCTAACATTTATTATTGTATGTTCACTTCATATTCTAAAGCAAGCATTAATTATAAGATATGGTTATACATGTCTATTACCACTAAAACACAACACGTTAATTGAGTTTCTTAATCTACATAAATAATAAAATATGGACATTTTTTATAAAACGGATGTAGTATATTTGTTTCTTAGTGCATCATACAATTAGTAACATGCTTTAAAAAATGATGAAAAAATAGATAGTAACAGGGGTCCAATTAGTAACATGCTTTAAAAAAAAGGAAAAAATATATAGTAACAGGGGGTCCCAAGATTCATTGACTTCGACCCGCCTTAACTTGCGTGCATTCTTCAGCTTTGGGAAAAGCGTGCCAACTTAGGAAGAAATTGAAATACTACCTCCTCCCATAAAATAAAAGAGGGGAAATGGTTTAAAATAATAATAAAAAAAAATGGAAAATAGGAATCAGAACAATAGAAATATAAATTTGGTGATAATGATAAATTCACTGTTTATTACCCTAAATCAACTGTTTGCTGCAGTGAAACTGACATCAAATCTAATGTTTCACTATGACAGTGGAATAAGGATATGTCTTTTTTATCCAGAAAAATATTTCACTGTCCTCTTTGCATATTTCTATATTAAAATTGTCTTTTTTGATAATAAACCCAATAAAAAATTGCCCCTTCTTATGATGCAAATAAATTAATAAAATAATTAATTTGTTGTATTTTAATTATTAATTGACATATATACCTCTATTAGATAATAAATACTCTTTTGGAATATGAAATAAATATATAAACATTAAATGTAAATATAGAGGTATATTTGTAAAAAAGAGCATTAAATGATGTATTAGTTTTCTAAATAAACATTTTTTATGGGACAATTTATTTTTAGAAAATAGACATTCTTTATGAGACAGAGGTAGTAATTATCATCTTCATTTTTTTTCCGAAACAAAAGGAATATATTAAAAAGAAAAAATTACAACCGGACACACGTGGAATATGAAATAAATATATAAACATTAAATGTAAATATAGAGGTATATTTGTAAAAAAGAGCATTAAATGATGTATTAGTTTTCTAAATATACCTCTATCAGATAATAAATACTCTTTTGGAATATGAAATAAATATATAAACATTAAATGTAAATATAGAGGTATATTTGTAAAAAAGAGCATTAAATGATGTATTAGTTTTCTAAATAAACATTTTTTATGGGACAATTTATTTTTAGAAAATAGACATTCTTTATGAGACAGAGGTAGTAATTATCATCTTCATTTTTTTTCCGAAACAAAAGGAATATATTAAAAAGAAAAAATTACAACCGGACACACGTGGATCTACGGCGGACAACAACTGAAAAACTATCAGTCTACTACTGGACACAATCATACAAACAAAACAAACGAAAAACATTACTGGGAGAATCCCAATAAAACCAAATATTGTCTCTATCAAGAGAACGTGATTTGGTAAAAGAAGCAAATGGAAAACATTTGTATTGAAGCGGACGACCATATCCCGAAAGGAGACCAACCACAACCACCGTACAGCAGCAACTGCAGCATCCGTTGTGATCGACGAGAGCCAGGACCAACCGGAAATAACAAACAAACAACCAACACCATAATCAAAAACCATAAACAGAACCAAAAGCATCAAGCCAGAACCACTGCAATGAGAAAAGGTCGGAAACCACCAATGAGGACTCCGAATCAGATCTACATGCAATCTGACCCTAAGAGGCCAAGCTCGATGGAGATGGCTCCAGCAACCCAAAAACAGTCCAGCCCAACTAAAAACAACCATAGCCGACGATAGCGCCTCGACCTCCCTTCGAACGGAGAAAAAACACCACCTATCAAAATAAAACCTAAAAACAAACTGAGTGTATTCGACTTTAAGGAAGTCGATTGAACGTGTTTGATTTTAATGGCCAAAATTTATGGGTAGGTGCATTCCAATACAACATATTTGGGTTCATTCAACGTCGAATTTTATTTCCAGACGTGGTTCGATAGGTATAAATGTCAATCTTAATGTTAACTGTGGTGCAATGAATAGATATAAAAATCAATGTGTTGCCTTAAGTAGAATAGCATATGAAAATGTTGTCTCTTAATTTAGGTGTTTAAGTAAAAAAAGTATGGTGCCCTTAAAGTATGGTGTTTAAGTAAAAAAGTATGAAAATGTTGTCTCTTGAACAAATAGCCTTACTTGAGAAATCAAGATACAAGAATCCCATCTAACTGGTTTCAGTTAAACTTTTACAAAGAATGCATTGAGGAAAGCAAGAAGATGAAAAGAAAAAAAAAAAATAAGGCAAAGAATCATGTAGACCATTTGGGGTGAATGGCATCAAATGAATTATAGAAGAAAACTTCACATTTTTTTCTTACATATAAGATTGCTTCTTTGGAATATTTTCTTCTAAGCAGAACAGCACCCAACCTTTTTAACAGCTGAAACATCATCCTTCACATTGATGTTCTGCCCTTCTGGCAATGCCGCTGGATCATCTCCAACTTCGAGAGCTTTTCTGCTAACAACCCGATATATCTGAGTCAGGACTTCTGTGAAGGCACTTTCAACATTCAGAGATTCTAAAGCTGAAGTTTCCATGAAAAATGTACTCTCTCTTTCTGCAAATGCCTTGGCATCCTCTGTTGAAACAGCTCGTAAGTGACGCAAATCTGCTTTATTACCAACAAGCATAATCACAACGTTTGAATCAGTGTGGTCACGCAGCTCTTTTAACCATCTTTCCACATTTTCAAAGGTAACATGACGAGTGACGTCGTATACTAGCAAAGCACCAATTGCACCACGATAGTATGCACTTGTAATCGCACGATATCTGCAACAGAGATGAGGAATAGAAACATGAATAATTTGCTTCATATGGGAGTCTGAAAACAAGCACCAAGTAAAAAATGCCACAATGTAATGTAACTAGAAGATTAACATGGTTAAGAGTCTCATAGATTGGTGAAATCAATAGCCCTCTAATGTTAACATCACTCAAACATTAAGATCTTTAGCGGACCCAAAATCAACACACCTAAAACTTCCTCGAGTTCTTGCAGCATTCGTTTCTACTTTCTCCCCCCTCATTCTTTTAAAGTGTTGATCCTGGGTGGGGATCCTCGGCTTTGAGCAACCCAAGATGAACCCGGCTATGTGATACAAGAATGAAAGTCGACGTTGTTTTGAATATTGCCAAAACAATGTTTGCTTTTGATTTATATTTCACAAAGCTGGACTCATACCGGGTTGCTCAAAGCCGAAGATCCACGACATTCGGTTTATCCAATGCGGAAAATTACTAGCAGTTCAATGAATTGGACCAGCAACCCTTCTACAATGCCTCAGAAACGTAGAGCAAAATCAATAGCCTCAACTCATATTCAAATTTTCAAATCCACTAGATTTAATTTCAACTGACTATGGAATCTAGAAACAAAAACAAAATCAGGCAAAATAATAAAGTAAGAACTACAAAATTAAATGCAGGGCATCAAAGATCTCTATAATCAAACACTCGCATCCACAATCAAAAGAAAGGATAAGACGGGCTAAAAAATTGATCATATGTCAAGAACATCCGCATTGTAAAAATCTTTTAAAAGACACCACCTTAATGATATCCTAATCCCAGGAGTCGTTTACTCACCTAATCTTTACTAAGTATATGTATTCGAATGAATTTGTGGAAAATGTGGAGAATGTGGAAAAGGGATTTACCTTTCTTGACCAGCGGTATCCCAAATCTGGGCTTTGACAACTTTATCATCAACATGGATGCTACGCGTGGCGAATTCTACCCCAATGGTGGACTTGGACTCAAGACTGAACTCATTGCGAGTGAATCTTGAAAGCAGGTTAGATTTACCCACTCCTGAATCCCCGATTATTACCACCTTGAACAAATAATCATAATCATCATCTGCTCTGTACGCCCCCATCACTGTTGCCTTTGGCTGTGTGATCTATTCAAAGGAGAGGAAGAGGTATGGGAGTAAAAGGAAATGGGTGAAGTGGAAACTAAAGAGAAAGGGAAACGAAGGAGACCAAAAGCATGGACAGATATTTACGCAAAGGACGTTCTAATGGCAATACATCAAATATACTTGGGCATCATATTTGTGTAAAAAAAATTTAGAAGCCAAAATGTGTTATTTCAACTTTCGAAAAATCGAAATATGTTATTTCGATCTCTAAAAACTTAAATTTTATACATATATGATGTCCGAATATATTGAATGTAGTGTCATTAACATTAAGCAAATCAAGTAGGTGGTATAAGGCGAGAAGATTTATTTTTTTATTTTTTTTTTACAAACAACACTTATTTGGCATTGCTCTATAGACAATTGGGAGAATGAGGCTAAAATCTATTTTCTTTAATATAAACTAAATAAATACTTATGATATATTATTTAAAAAGTTATACAATAAAATAAAAAAATCAAACGGACAAAAATACCTTTAACTATCTAAATACACGTGTTCCGGTCGTTCCTCTCATTTCCGTTACTTATTTGATTCCCTTCCTTCCTTTTTTTACACCAGGTTAGTTTTTTTTCAACAGTCGTAACTTTTGATTTAGAATTCGATCATAAAAGTTTTTACACCAAAATTCATAAATTTTTTGTTCTTTATTTTGATATCTCATACGATAGCTTTCCGATGTAAATTTTGAAAACCGAATTTTTTTTTGCATTAATCAGAGCGTTTTTTTTATAAACGTCCGTAACTTTTGATTTAGAACACCGATCATCAAAATTCTTTCACCAAAGTTCATATTTTTTTTCTCTTCATTTTGAGATCTCATACGATACCATTCCGACGTAATTTTTGAAAGCCGAAAAAATATTTGCATTAATCCGAGTATTTTTCTTATAAACGACTAACGATACAGGGTTTCACCCCTCCACGTGTCGTCTATCGGTTGGTCCTCACATTATGAATAAGTACCAAGGTACGCATGTCGATGCCTAGACTCGAGGCTACAACGATCGACATTTGAGCAGTGTAGGATAAGGTTCCCAGAGTCGGTTACCGCAAGTCGGTTACCGCAAGTCGAGGACAGAGTCCGCACCAGCTACGAAGGCCCGTTATCAGCGTGATAACTTGGGCAAGGGGCAAGGCCCATTAAGGGTAAATATGACAATAGCTAAGACCGACCTAATATTAGGGTTAGAGCATGCACTATCATTATAAATACCACGTTCCAGGAACTACGTAAGGCTTGATTCCTGGACAATTACATGATACGTAGGCAATCTAAGGCAAGTTCTTAGACTCAGCCGCAAATCATAAAACCAACCACGACATTCTTGAGGCATTAGGGTGTTGGATGTTCATCACTAGATTCGTTAAGGCCCGGATTAATTAGGTGACATAATTTGGCATCGTCATTGGCGCTAGAAGGAGGGTCTTCTATTGTTGAATACATCAAGATCACGATGCCTCCCAAGGATAATAACGCAAGGAAAACCACTTCCAAAGCCACAGATCAACAGGGCTCGCAGCTCAATGATCACGAAGATCTGGGTCCACAAGGAACAAAGGATCCGGGTTTAAATCATATCCATGAAAATCCCCCAAAGGAAAAACAAGGCCTCGCTCCGGAACATCAGGTCATCGTAGATCAATTGGCAGCAGCGGATCGCGAATTGATGTCCAGAATCATAGTGGAGGCGTTCATGGCGCAGAAACAGGCATACGTCGGCAAGAAGGAAGCCGCGGACAATGCCAAGCACATCCCAATGGAAGAGATCAGTGCATCGTCCAGCTCCGTGGAGAAAAAGAGACGTGAGATTTAACGAAAACATCAAAGGATGGATGAGGATAGCGTTAGGCAGGAACTGGACGTTATTCTAGGCAAAAACCAAGTTTTACTATGGATAGAATCGCCCTTCACAAAAGAAATCGAGGATTTCCCCAAACCAAAAGGGTTCAAGATACTGAAGATAGAACCTTATGATGGCACCACTGATCCAGAGGACCATCTACACAGGTACCTATCTCAGATGAGGTTGGATGGCTCACCTGATGCAATGCGATGTCGGGCTTTCGAGATATTGCTAGTTGGTCGAGCCAGAGAATGGTTCACCAAGCTACGACCCGGGTCAATCTCTAGTTTTGCTATACTGGCCCGCAAATTTTGAGATGCGTTCATCGTAAACAAAAAGTTATATTTAAGTGCTACGCACCTCATGAATATGAAGCAACAAAAAGATGAAACGGTGACAAATTATCTGAAGAGATTTAATCTCGAGACCATGCAAGTCGAGGATGCCGATGATCGACTTCTGATCACATCGTTTGTGGGAGGGCTGCGTAATACAAAGTTATATATGAAGTTGAGCAGAGATGTCCCTCGTACCATGGATGAGTGTGTTAATGTGGTGCATAGATTCTGTCAAGGAGAAGAGGCAGTGCGTAGGCACACCCAATCCGACTGGATGGATTCGAAGAAGGACACTCGAGGTCCGAATAAGAATCAATCAAAGGACAGAACACCGAGAGCAAGCCGACAGTCTGGGACCGTATCACAGCGCCCGTCTCGGACCGTTTGGGAAAGAAAGGAGCTCTACGCGATAAAGATTTCATCCCCCTCAATCGGTCTCGAGGGGAAGTGTTATCCATCATGATCTCGAAGGGCATAGCAAAGAAACTGAGGCCACTAAAATAGCCTCAAGAAAAGAGAAATCCCAGAAAGTATTGTGAGTTTCATGAGGATATAGGTCATACAACGGAGGATTGTGATGACCTGAAAAGAGACATCGTTGCTTGTATTCAAGAAGGCAAGCTAGATGAGGTGGTTGATAGGTCTCAGGACAGCGAGCCCAAAGGGCGCAGAGAATTTAAAAGAAAGAATTCTGATCAAGATCGAGATCGAGGTCGTGACGCTCAAAGGCGTAGAGATCGATCACCATGTCGGGACCGATCTCCAGATCGAGAGAGAAACAATAGAGGCGACCCCAATCGAGATAAGTATGACGATAATCGACCCAACAATTACGTCAATACGATCTTTGGGCCAACTGAGAATGATAAAGACCGAGCCAATCGAGAGCCAACTGACAGCTCGAGGGAAAATAAGAGACTGAGATTTATAACGGAAGTCGGGTATGGACCCAAAGATGATATTCACACGTCTCGGAGTCACAGTGAGGGGTTGGTAATTGAAGCGGTGATTAGCCAAACTCGGGTATCGAGAGTCTGCGTCGATAATGGTAGCACGGTAAACATCTTGTATTACTCGGCCTTTAAAGCGATGAAACTGAAAGAGAATGACATAGCTCCTCTAGCATCTCCTTTGTTTGGGTTCACAGGACAAGCGGTCCATCCCATGGGATCGATAAAGTTGCTAACGACGGTCGGGGAAAGCGAGAAAGGAAGGACCCTTGAATTAAACTACGTGGTAGTCAAGGTTCCTTCGGCATATATACAATGTCATCTTGGGATGACCTGCTCTCTTCGACCTGTGCGCTATCATCTTCACTTTCCACAACAACATGAAATTTCCTACCAGGAATGGCTCCCATGAAGTAAGAGGAGACATTGATGCTGCGCAGATCTGTAACTCCAATGTCATGGACGGGAAAATGGCAGTACAACAAGTCCTGGTCGAGGAACTGATTCCGGAGGAAGAAGAGGAGAAGAGTTGGATCTCAGACTAGTGGAAAATGTTCGTCTATGGGAAGGCGAAGATGACCAGTGTGTACAAGTCGGGGTTTGGATCCCGGCCAAAGAAAAACAATTACAGGTCGAGCTGCTAACCGAGTTCAGAGATGCTTTTGCTTGGAGGGCTGATGACATGCCGGGACTATCCACAGATATCGCAGTCCATAAACTCGAAATAGATCAAGCCAAGAAACCAGTTAGATAGAAAAAGAGAAGCTTTGCGCATGATCGAGTCGAAGCCATAGAGAAGGAAGTCGGGAGGTTATTAACCGCCATGATAGTAAGAGAAGTGTTTTATCCCGAATGGCCAGCCAACCCTGTGTTAGTCAAGAAGCCCGACGGCAGCTGGCGTATGTGCGTGGACTTCAACGACCTTAATAAAGCATGTCCAAAGGACTCATATCCATTGCCAAAAATCGACAGGTTAGTAGACTCTACTATCGACTTCGAAGTGTTTGGCTTTTTAGATGCATACAAGGGATATCATCATATCCTAATGGATCATTAAGACGCTGAGAAGACGGCTTTCATTACGGAATTTGGCACTTTCTGTTATGTAACCATGCCGTTCGGTTTGAAAAACGCCGGGGCTACATACCAGAGAGCAGTCAACAAATTTTTTGTTAAACAGATCGGGAGATGTATGGAAGTGTATGTAGACGACTTACTCATCAAGAGTCGATCCATGAATCAGTATTTGGTAGATGCTCGGGAAGTATTTGAGGTGTTGAGGGACACGAAGATGAAGTTAAATCCGAAGAAGTGCACCTTTGGGGTCAGGTCGGGGAAATTTCTAGGATACATGATCTCGAAGGACGGGATTCGGGCGAACCCGGACAAAATCAACACGTTGAAAAACATGCCTGCACCTCGAAATATAAAGGAAGTACAGAGACTTACCGGTTGAATGGCCGCCCTCAACAGGTTTCTATCGAGATCCGTGCAGCGCGTACTACCATTTTTTAAGATTCTCCGTAAGGTCAGTCCTTTCTATTGGGATGAAGAATGTCAGACAACCTTCGAGGATTTGAAAGCCTACTTATCGAACTACCCACTCTCACTTCACCTCGAGAAGGAGAGAAATTTTTGGTCTACTTAGCAGTATGTGAAGAAGCAATGAGTGCGGTTCTAATTCGGGAAGGGGTCCACGGCCAAGTGCCAATTTATTTTGTTAGTAAAGCATTGTATGGACCCGAGATTCGGTACTCACCAACAGAGAAGTTGGCATTATGTCTGGTGCATGCCTCGAGAAGACTGAGGCCTTATTTCCAAGCCCATCCCATCATGGTGGTTACTGACCAACCACTGAAGCAGATCTTAGCAAAGCCCGACACTTCGGGTCGATTAGCAAAATGGGTAGTGGAAATGGCTCAGTATGACATCAAGTTCGTGCTTCAAACTGCGGTTAAGGCCCAGGCCCTGGCAGATTTTTTAGCCGAAGGAATTTCCATCCAACTCGAGCAAGAGAAGCAAAGTACAGAAGAACAGTGGACCCTCCAAGTCGATGGGGCGTCAAGCAAAGAGGGGGCAGGAGCCGGACTCCTGTTAACCAGCGCGAAAGTCGAAGAATTTCCATATGCCCTTTGGTTTGACTTCAAAGCAACGAACAACGAGGCTGAATATGAAGCTATGATCACAGGTCTGAAACTTGCTTTGAAATTAGGAGTCTATAATCTACTAGTGTACAGCGACTCGCAGTTGGTGGTGAATCATATCAGGGGGGGAGTATGAAGCCAAGGAAGAAACCATGAAGAACTACCTAACAGTGGTGCAAGGCCTCATACCTAAGTTCAAATCAGTTCAAATCGAGCAGATCCCCCGAAGTCAGAACAAGAGAGCCGATGCATTATCTAAACTAGCTTCGAACTTCGTCTCGAGCAAGAAAGTCTTAGTCGAGTAGTTGACAGACAGAAGCTACAAAGAATCAGAAGTGCAGCCGATCACTCAACAGGCGACTTGGATGATCCAATAGCCCTTTACCTTAAGGACGGAATTCTACCATCCGATAAGGTACAAGCACGAAAAATCCGACTTGGTCTGCACGGTATGCTTTCTTCGACTCCATCCTTTATCGAAAATATTTTGTAGCGCCATGGTTAAGATGTGCATCATAAGAAGAGGGTGAATATCTTCTTGAAGAAATTCACAGAGGGCTTGTGGAAATCATTGCAGGGCTAGGATGCTTGCCCGAAAATGTAAGCTAGCTGGGTACTTTTGGCCATCGATGCAACGAGATGCGAACCGCCTGGTTCAGAGATGTAGGACTTGTCAAATCCATGATAATATCACCCATCAACAGGCCCAAGAAATGAACGTCATCTCGTCAGCTTGGCCTTTTGATGAATGGGGTGTCGACATAGTTGGACCCTTACCCCGAGCTCCGGGTAACAACAGATACGTGGTCGTCGTAGTGGACTACTTCAGGAAATGGGTCGAGGCCAAGGCTTTGACCGACATCAGAGCTATGAGCATCAAAAAATTCTTGTGGGTCGATATTTTATGCAGGTATGAAATTCCCAGGGCTCTGATCTCAGACAATGGCACTCAGTTCGAAGACCGAAGAGTCAGAGAATGGTGTAATGAATATCATATCAGTCAGCATTTCACCTCGGTAGCTCACCCACAATCAAATGGTCAGGTCGATCAGACAAATCGACAGATCAAGCTAGGGTTGAAAAAGAGACTAGAAGCCGAAGGTCGAGACTGGGAAGCACAACTTCCGAGCATCCTATAGTCGTATAGGACAGCTCTGACAGGAGAAACACACTTCTCTCTGGTCTACGGATGCGAGGCAGTAATTCCCGCCAAGACCGGTCTTCCCTCTCCTCGAGTGCTAGCATACAATATCGAAACGAACGATCCCGATCTTCGACATGAAAAAGATTGCGTGGAGGGGCGAAGAGAAATAGCTTCAGCTCGAATGGTGAGATATAAACAGAAGATCTCGCAGTATTATAACTCCAAGGTCAAGTACAAATATATACTTAAAAGTCGGAGATTTGGTCCTCAGGAAAAATGAAGCAAGCCGACAAGAAGCGACTGGTAAGTTAGACCCGAATTGGGAAGGTCCGTATCAGATCTGGAAGGTTCACCCCAAAGGATCCTACCAACTCGGACGAGCAGATGGAACCACAGTTCATCGACAATGGCATGCCAATAATCTGAGGAAGTATTACGTTTAATTAATCTTTATGTCGATTCGTTCTTGTTTTCACATTTTGTAATAAGTCTGTTTGACGATTTCATGAATGTTCTAATAAACATGTCTTTTCCCAAGATGCTTTTATGTTTGTTAGGATCTACAGCCTGAACATTATAAGTCTAATGCGATACAAGATGTCAAAGGCAAGGCAATCGACAACGAGAGGGGAACATCCGCAAGTCGGACCCCTCCATATAGCCTAAAGCAAAATGAGCCGCGAGGCAAAAAATGCTAAGGCAAAGGGAGAGTTCGCAAAGTCAGACCAAACGCCCACAAAATCGACCAGCCAAAAGCCAAACGAGCCTAATGGGCAAAAAAAGGCTAAGGTAGAGGGACGGTTCGCAAAGTCGGACCAAACGCCCAGAGTATCGACCCGCCCACATCAAAACTAGGCCAAAGGACAGAAAAAATGCAAAGGCAAATAGGTCGAGCTCAGCTAAACTAAGCTCACAAGTGCAATAAGAACCAAAGGTACATAATACACTTGGGGGGCAACACGACATCGATAAAGCAAACAGCAAACAGAGCCAGAGGCTCGACAAGCAAAGAGCTAAAAAACATCGAAACGTGAAAGATAGACAACAAAAATAAAAGGAAATAAAATACTACAAAATCGAAGCAAATTTGAAGCAAAATCAATATAAAATAAGGCTATGTCAAAAAGACCAGCCATAACAAGGCAAAGTATAATATTACAGATCAAATTCAAGACATAAGAACCAAGTTTAGAAGGCCGAATAAAAATTCAAGAGAACAACAGCTAGGAAGTAGCATCGGGAGTCGGCTCGGTGATGACAGCGGTCGGTACGGTATCGGCGGTATCGGCGGCTTGCACAGAAGTCGAGGACCATATTTCAGAGCCAGAGATTCCTCTCGTTGGAACTCCTCGTTATACTGGTCGTACAGCTTCTCCGCCTCGGGCTCATAGAATTGTGGCGCAGCAAGTTTACCTACATCAAACTCTGGATAGACATCCAAAGCGTGATTCACCGCCAGAGTGTAACCACCCATCATCGCCATACACATCATCACAGTCAGGTCATCATCAAGTTCAGTCGACTTGCGAAACCCGATGACCGCATCTTTTCTGGCCGTCTCGACCTGCAAGGGAACTCGATCAAGCTCGACCTTCAGAGCATCTCTCTCGTCTCGAGCCTGCTTCACCTCGGCTAAAGATGCATAGTGCGCTTCCTGCATCTTTTCATGGTCCACCGCCAGTTCGGTCAGTTTCTTCTCTAAGACCTGCCAGTCACCTCGAGTTTTGTTCAAATCGCTAATAGAGGTAGACAGCTCACCCTTCAAAAACATAATCTCGGCCTTCAGCTTCTCTATTTCAGAGTCCGCTTTTCTCGCATGAGTCTCCAGTTGGGTTTCCAGACCGGCTACAGCGGCACCCTTCTTGGCACTCTCGTCCATCAACTTCCGGATTGTCCTCTTCAAACTTTCTTCCGACTCGGTTGGCACGGTCAATCTCTTGGCGGCTTTCTTGCTGAGGTGTTGTGTCTGTCGAGAAAAAAGAGATTCATCATCCAGCAAAAATAAAGGATGGGCCACGATAAAGAGAAAGAAAAAGGAGAAAGCGATTTACCATGCAACCCAATTTCCGGAGTACAGAAGATAGAGCTTTATTCTCCATGACTGCACACTCGTCAGCAAACCGGTTCATGTCGACTTCCGTCTCAAAAAAAGGCTTCGCTGACTTTAGCCTTCTTGGCCTATCTTTGTGGATCTCTCACCAATTCGAGAAGGGTTGGCCTTTTCTTGGGTTGTGCCGCTGTTTTCTCGATGCTCCCCCCGACAGGTGAAGTTATATCGACCAAGTTCTCTGCGTCCTCATCTCACAACGAACCATAGTGGACAAGTAAGCCACTGGTAGGTTGAGGTCGGGTTGGGGAACGAGCTGAAATCGTCGACTCGACACCAGCAGGAGTAATCTCGGGCTGAACAGAACTCCCTTCTCCAATAGTGGGAGGTGCCCTTTCCTCGGCAATCTGAGCAGTAGGGGCTGCTTGATCCCCGAGAGGAGGAGCAGCCCTACTCTTCGACTTGGGAACTTGAGTAGGGTCGGTGATAAGAGAGAAATTTCCCACTGCGGAAAGAAAAGATAAGGTTAGCATCAACGAAAATATCAAGTTACAGATCTCGAAAAAGAAAAACATATATAATAAACGGAGAAGTATCCTACAGTTCTCTTGGTCGAGGGCATGAAGATTCCCGTAGGGCATCGGCCCTGCCTCTTCCAGATAGGCCAGGTCATAGAGAAGGCTCAGATCTCGGGTAGCCACCTCGAAACCAAAGCCGTCCAATATACGGGCCTCTTGAGGGACTGGACTTTTATCCAGTTTATCTGTCCTTTTTCCCCTCGACCTCCACTACCCGATGTAGGGGTTATCTAGGCCGTGGCGAAGAAAGAAGAATCGAGGCTTCCAGTCCCCGTGGGATGAGGGCCCTTTGGACACAAACTCGTGTCGATTCGTCCTTTGCTGAAAGGTGTACCACATATTGTCCGGCATATTTGCCATCTTATAGTAGTAGCGAAAGAGGGGGATCGAGAAGCACACCCCGGCCACTCGACAGGCTATCACGAACCCCATCAGAATCCTAATAGCATTGGGACCTAATTGAGATACACTTATCTCGTAATGGTGTAGAACCGCTACGACAGCTGGACATAGTGGAAATCTCAATCCACTGGAAAGTTGGGCTTCGTAGACTGAGCAAAACCCTTCCGGAGGCTCGTCGGCGTATTGATGTTGGCCGGAGGGCAGTCGTATTTCAAATTGGGGGCTAGAAAGGCCATACTTTTTCCGGATTTTACCAATATCATCAGAAGAAAGGCCACAGAGACAACCTTTAGGGCCCTTTCCCTCCATCCTAGTCACTAGCTTCTTTGGTTCCCTAGGGACAGAAGAGGATGCACCTACGGGTTCACCGGAGAGTGGCTGGGAAAGACGATCGGAGTGAGTAGATGGTGAAACAGGGTTATGTGAAGGTGATTCGCTACCCCATATCTAATTCTGTGGCGCTACTAGACATGAATAAATGCAGAAAGAAGAAGCATAAACCGGAGAAATGCTTACTTGAAATTTGGAGTTTAAGCGAATGACATGGCGAAATGGCTCTTCTCCAACTTTTCTCTACCTTTTATGCTTGCAAATCTTCTGAGATGATGTGAAAGGACGTGATTCGGGGAAGTTATAACCCCCTACTAATCACGAGAATCAAGGCATGACGCTACGGTTGACGGAAGATGAAGCGTTAGTGCGCCGTGACGTCATGATGCAGTGCCACGATTGGCTAGGGTTATAGGTAGCGGGCTTTTTCCTGCCCAGACAATTATCCAAACTCGAAGATGATTTCAAACTGGCAGATTTGACCTCGGACAACGGGAGTCGCCTCTCTCAAGTCTAGGGGGCTTATGACGATACAGGGTTTCACCCCTTCATGTGCCGTCTATCGGTTGGTCCTCACATTATGAATAAGTACCAAGGTACGCATGTCGATGCCCAGACTCGAGGCTACGATGATCGACATTCGAGCAATGTAGGATAAGGTTCCTAGAGTCGGTTACCTCAAGTCGGTTAAGTCGGCGTCGAGGACAGAGTCCGCACCAGTTACGAAGGCCCGTTATCAGCGTGATAACTTGGGCATGGGGCAAGGCCCATGAAGGGTAAATATGACAATAGCTATGACCGACCTAATATTAGGGTTAGGGCATGCACTATCATTATAAATACCACGTTCCAGGAACTACGTAAGGCTTGATTCCTGGACAATTACAAGATACATAGGCAATCTAAGGCAAGTTCTTAGACACAGCCGCAAATCATAAAACCAACCACGGCGTTCATGCGGCATTAGGGTTTTGGGTGTTCATCACTAGATTCGTTCAGGCCCGGATTAATTATGTGACATAATTTGTCATCGTCAACGACCGTAACTTTTGATTTAGAACACCAATCATCAAAATTCTTTCACCTACGTTCATATTTTTTTCTCTTCATTTTGAGATCTCATTTGATACCCTTTCGACAAAGTTTTGAAATCCGAATAATCGTAGCGTTTACACTAACACAGCAACAGTAACAATATCACAGTAACAGTAACATATATAGTTCAAGGTTGAATAGCATCGCGTCTGATCTAAAACATATAAATATAATACTAGTAGTTTTCAGAATGTAAAATATGATTCTAATGAACATATACTACTTGTCTCATCTACTGCAAAAAAAAAAACCACCAATATTGGGAAAGAAGCATCAGCAAGACAAAATGAAAGCTCCGAAAATAAACTAAAGCACTAAGAAAAAGTCTATTAGCTGCAAACAACACCAAGTACGTCATTCCCCGAGCTCTTTGTACTCCCTCAAAACGGTAGCTCTGATGTGGAACGGGCTGCTCATTCTTATATATCAATTGGCTAGAACTTTGCAAAAGTCCATTGAACTTGTTGCCTTTCTTCATAAACTCAAACAATGGAGCTGCATTTTCTCCATTTACTTCAATTGCTTCCACATTGTACTTCATTTTGTTTTGAAAATGAGAGAATGAGCCTACAGTATCAGTAACACAGTAACAGTAACACCCCCTAAAACTAATGTATTAGAAAGCTTAATGATATGAACCAAGTGAAAAACACACTTAAGGCATTACTCCATTTAGGTACATCATCCGAAGACCGACTCCAATTTAGGACGGATAGTATATACCAAGTGTTGCCAAATGCATCATCAAGTTCCAGTCATTAAGGCACACCATACAAAGTAACCTAAGAAAATTTTGCTTCATGACTTCATACTAGCTTCTTCAAAGATTACAGTACTTAAACCTAATAATGGGTTAATGGGATTTCCAATTTTTCACTTCATACTAGCTTCTTCAAAGATTACAGTACTTAAACAGAGTCTTGTAAAATAAAAAATTAAAAACCAAAAAAGTTCACAACATCTTCTCAGGAAAAGCACAATATTTCAATCCGAGAAAATGAACAAACTGAATTATTTACGGTAACCGCATTTAGCATGACGCAACATATATGTTTTTTGTTTTTATTTTGAGTGTTCATATAGCTTTCATATGACAAATGTCTTTCACTAAAAAAAATCCCTAAATCGTCAAGAGGAGAGGAAAATCTAAAAAGGAAAAATACAAATTTACCGTTTTTTCCTCTTAACAAACAACAAAAGAGGTTGCAAATGTATCCTAACATCAAATAACATTTAAATAACAGAGAAAAAGTGAAATTAACATCAAATAGCAGCATCAGCAGTTATGACATATTAGTTCCGGAAAGCTTTACATCCCAGAGGACAAGGAAAATTAACTATGAAATGGAGAAAAAAAAAAAAATACAATAACAATGAAAAGAAGTCTGAATCAAACAAAATACTCCAATGCATCACAACATTAAATGGAGAAAACACTCACATTTATATCTTCGCTTCTCCTACTATCTAATACAAAGACAAGGGGGGTTGATTGTGGGCTTGCCACGTGTCACCCCCTGATTGGTCCAGATTTAATTTAATTTTTTTTTTTTGACTTCCGATATGTTTGTCTATGCTATGTTTGTGTGTATACGATGTGTTTTCGAACGATATGTTTTTGTGTCGTCCTCCGAACGACCCTCCGATTTTTTTCATATCCGAACGACCTCCGATTTGTTGGTCTATGGTACGTTTCCGAACGACCTTCTCAACCGCCTCCGAACGACCCTCCTCCGAACTCCCCTCCGACTCAATAAGATCCCGACCCTGTTTGGTTTCGGGTTGGATTGGGGTTGGATTGAGTCATGAGAGAGAAAATAAAATAAAATAATGTAAAGTAATGATTATAAAGTTGAAATGTTGTATTGAAATTTGTGTTGATGATGAAATGATTGGTGAGAGAAATTTTAATGAAATATTATATTGATAAAGTAATGGTTGAATAGTGTAGGTGGTGAATAAAATGAATTGATTAATATTATTTTAATTGTTGATGGTGAAATGATTGGTGAGAGAAATATTAATAAAATAATTAAAATATAATGGATGAATAAAATATTAAGTTGGATCCAAATGGATCCAATCCAACTGAAACCAAACAGGGGTTGGAAAAGCAAGCCAAGGACGTGCTCAAAAGAAACCTAGCGCGATGCCCAACTCGCCTTGCAAAACATGTCCGGACGGCCTCATCAACCACCTCTCCCCCTCATGTAGGCTTACTAAGCTTGAACCCAAATTGCAGCACTAGATATAGGATTTTTTGAGGAGGAGAGAGTTTTTTCTCCGAAAGACATCCACCGAGTGACCCTCCGATTTTTTGTGTGTACTAACGCCCTCCGATACGTTTGTGTGTACACGATATGTTGGTGTGTCCGAACGACGTCCTCCAAATTAGGTCCTCCGAGTGGTGTGTCCGAACGCCGTCCTCCGAATTCGGTCCTCCGAATGAAGACGTCCGCCGTGTGTCCAAACGATGTCCTCCGATCCGGACGAGGACATCCTCCGTGTGCCCGAACGACGTCCTCCGTGTGCCCGAACGATGTCCTTCGATCCGAGGACATCCTCCGTGTGTCCGAACGAGGACGTCCCCGTGTGTCCGAAAGATAACGATGTCCTCCGATCCAAACGAGAACTTTCTCCGTATGTCCGAACGAGCGATGTCCTCCGATGCGAATGGGGACGTCCTCCGTGTGTCCGAACGTCCGATCCAAACGAGCACGGCCTCCGTCTGTCCGGGACTTCCACCGATCTGAACGAGGACGTGTTCCGTGTGTCCGAACGATAACGAGGTCCCGGATCCGAACAAGGACGTCCTCCGTGTGTCGAACGATTGATGTCCTCCGATCGCGAATGAAGACGTTCCTCTGTGTGTCCGGACGTCCTCCGATCCAAAAGAGGACGTCCTCCGATCCCGAACGAGGACGCCCTCCGTGTGTACGAACAATGTCCTCCATTCCGAACGCGGACGTCCTCCGTGTGTCGTGTGTCCGGACGTCCTCCGATCCAAAAGAGGACGTCCTCCGATCCAAACGCCGTCCTCCGATCCCGAACGAGGACGCCTTCCGATCTACGAACGAGGACGCCTTCCGTGTGTACGAACAATGTCCTCCGTTCCGAACGCGGACGTCCTCCAATGTCCTCCGATCCGAACCAGGACGTCCTCCGTGTGTCCGAACGATCAATGTCCTCCGATGCGAACGAGGACATTCCTCCGTGTGTCCAAACGTCCTCCGATCCGAAAGAGGACGTTCCCCGATCCGAATGATGTCCTCCGATCCAAACGAGAACGTCCTCCGATGTCCGAACGATCGATATCCACCGATGCGAATGAGGACATTCCTCCGAGTGTCCGAACGTCCTCCGATCCGAACGACGACATCCTCCGTGTGTCCGAACGATGTCCATTTGATCCGAACGAGGACGTCCTCCGGTCCGAACGAGCACGTCCTCCATGTCTGATTGATGTCCGATCCGAACGAGGACGTCCCCGTGTGTCCGAACGATATCGATGTCCTCCGATCCAAACGAGGACTTCCTCCGTGTGTCCGAACGACCGATCCAAACGAGCAGGGCCTCTGTCTGTCTGAGGACGTCCACCGATCCGAACTTCGAACGAGGACGTCCTCCGTGTGTCCGAACGATAACGATGTCCCAAATCCCAACAAGGACGTCCTCCGTTTGTCCGAACGATAACGATGTCCTCCGATGCGAACCCCGATCCCAACAAGGACGTCCTCCATGTGTCCGAAAGAGGACTTCATCCGTGTGTCCGAACGATCGATGTCCTCCGATGCGAACGAGAACGTCCTCCGTGTGTCCGAACGTCCTCCGATCCGAACAAAGACGACCTCCAATCCCCGATCCGAACGAGGACGTCCTCCGTGTGTCCGAACGATCGATGTCCTCCGATGCGAATGAAGACGTTCCTCCGTGTGTCCGGACGTCCTCCGATCCGAAAGAGGACGTCCTCCGTGTGTCCTAACGTCCTCCGATCCGAACGAGGTCGTCCTCCGATCTCGAACGAGGACGTCCTCCGTGTGTCAGAACGATCGATGTCCTCCGATGCGAACGAGGACATTCCTCCGTGTCCAAACGTCCTCCGATCCTAAAGAGGACGTCCCCCAATCCGAATGATGTCCTCCGATCCAAACGAGAACGTCCTCCGATGTCCTTCGATCCGAACATGGACGTCCTCCGTGTGTCCGAACGATCGATATCTTCCGATGCGAATGAGGACATTCCTCCGAGTGTCCGAACGTCCTCCGATCCGAAAGAGGACGTCCCCCGATCCGAATGATGTCCTCCGATCCAAACGAGAACGTCCTCCGATGTCCTCCGATCCGAACATGGACGTCCTCCGTTTGTCCGAACGATCGATATCTCCCGATGCATTGGAACCCCACCTATATGCTTATTGAACGATAACCCAACTTGCAACACTACTCATAGGATTTCTGAGGAGGGGAGAGTCTTTTTCTCCGAAAGACATCTTCCGAACGACCCTCCGATCTTTTGTGTGTACGAACAACCTCCGAACCCCCTCCGTTTTTTTCCCCTAGATCACATCACTATACATATATATCCTACCATATCTCCTCTACGATATGTTCGTGTGTCCGAACGGCCTCCTCTGAACAACCCTCCGACTTAATATGAGCCCGATGAATTGGAAAATAAGGCCAAAGATGTGCCCAAAAGAAGCCTAGCGCAACGTCCAGCTCCCCTTGAAAACATGTCCAATAGCCTCATCAACTACCTCCCCCCCCCCCCCACATATGTGCTTATTAAGCCATAACCCAAATTGCAGCACTAGACATATGATTTTCCGAGGAGAGGAGGTTTTTTTTTTTTTTTTTCCTAGATCACATATATATATCCTACCATATCTCCTCTACGATATGTTTGTGTGTCCGAACGATCTCCTCAACCGCCTACAAACGACCTCTTCCGAGCGACCTCAAAATTCGCCCCGCTTTTTAATTTTTTTTCCCCTAGATCGAAGGGGGGAGGAAGGAGGAGAGGACACGTAGCACTTTTTGTTTTTTTTGTTTTATTTTATGATGATTAAATGTGATTAATTATATTTCATTAATTATGATGATAAAAGCCTAGAATATTTTTTACATGAAGACATCGGTGTGTATTGCCGTTATTTTGAATTTTTTTGTTTCCCAGTGTACGTTTCCTTACGATATAGGACTATTGTGGGGCTGACACGTGCCACCTTTTTTATTTTTATTTTTTATTTTTATTTTTTATTTTTGGGTTTTGTTGTGTTATTTTTTCGTTATTGTATATTTTTGTGTTTTCTTTTCTTTCTTCGTAGCTTTTTTACATAATCTAATATCGTTTGTATTACGCTTTCTTCTCCGGGATCCTTGCTTCTTACGTTTTTTTTAGATTTTATATTGCCGTGGTTTTGAATTTTTTCGATTCCCGGTGTAAAATGGGATGTGTTCATGGATATCCATTATGTTACAAACTCTTGAAACGGTGACAAAACACATTAAATATCAAGACAATACAAACTTAATACACCCGCAATACTGGAATGGGCATGCACCGTGCCTTGCACGGTGTCGGCCACTAGTTATATATATAAGAAGCCAAGAAGGTGTGCCCACATGTTCCCACGTGGCCACCTTCTTGGCTTGACACGTGGCGAGGTTTTTCCTTTGTGATTTTTTTTTATTAAACGTGTGCCGTTAGTAGTTTGTGCAGAAAAGGAAAAAAAAAAAGGAAAGACCGGCGGATTTGAAGTTCTGTTGTGTAGTGTACGATGGAAGATGGGGCAAGTTTAGCTATAAAATACAACAACAAAATAAATTGGCCAAACAAATATCCGCGCCACAATTACTCTCGTTTTTTTTTATCAAACCTTTGTGGCTTGTGTTTTTTTGTTTTTTTTTAGAAATCAACCCTCGTGCCATTAGTAGTTTGTCTTTGAACAAGAAAAAACCCGACGTATTTCACGTTGTGCTGTGTAGTGTACCAAATCACTTTTTATATTCTTCAGACCGTTTGACACGTTTTTTCCCCCCAAATGAATGAACACGAGATCACAAATGTATCCATTAATGATAAGAAAGAGAAATGCCGTATAAAAAATGAGTGAAACACATTTTCAAGCATATTAATGATCTGGAAGCTGAGGCGTCCAGGGAGATTTGACTGTGTAGTTATGGTCCGCTTATTGTTTTTCAATAATGTTTTATTACGTAAAGGCGAAGCTAAAGGGATCGACTTTATGACATTGTTCTCCGATACATCGTATTGTGGTTTATTTTGTAGGTGGAAACTTCTGATAGGATGGAAGAGAAGTGAATCACAATCTTCACGTCTCTAAGAAAGAGCTACCTCTTGCAGAGAATATGTAATATGTTTATGTTGCTCTCTTTGTCTTGTGCCTCGAATTTGTTACGGTTTAAGTTTACGAGATTTATTTCACGTTGGGGATCTATATTTTGGTATTATCGTTGGTAACGATTTTTGTTGGGCCCGATGTGTCTTGCACGGCTCACATTACTAGTATATATAATAGAAAGATGAAGGGATATAACCCAATTACCCGTAAAAGCCCGCTCCATACTCGACCCAAACCCGTAAAATATGAAGAAAAAAAATCAAACCTACCCTAATTAGAAAATTCGGCTTCTTAAAATTTGATTTCTCTAATAAATACCATATCTTTCTCAATCTTTCCAAATCACGCTAAGTACTAAATTTGACTTTCCAAAATATGATTCACTTATTACGCACAACCTTTTACTTTCTAATTTGCTTATAATGTCCAATCTCACATTCTTCTCATTTCATTCACCTATTCATCTCAATTCATTCATCCATTCCATTGGCATTCCAAGGTATTACATTGTCTAATTTTTTTATAATGCCCATTCATCTTTTTATAATGCTAATTCATCTCATTCGAATCATCTATACATCTCATTTGATTCATCCATTTGTGCAGACATCTAGCTCCGCGCAAGGAACAAATTGATTCATCCATTTGTGCTGACATCTAACTCCGTGCAATGTATGAATTTTTGAATTTGCGTTTTAATTTTATTTGTGTATATTATATATTTAGGGTTTAAGTGATATTCATATTTGTGCAGACATCTAGCTCCGTGCAATGTATGAATTTTTGAATTTGTGTTTTAATTTTATTTGTGCATATTGTTGTTATTTTTTTAGGGTTTAATATGAATATCATAATTTTAAGGGTTAGGCTAATTTTTTAAGGGTTTAGCTTGATATTCATATTTTGTTATTTTTTTCAAATAAAAAATGGCGGATTTTTTTAATAGTAATTGATTTGTGTAGTCATCTAGCTCCGTGCAAGGTACAAATTTTTGGATTTGCGTTTTAATTTTATTTGTATATATTTTTGTTATTTTTTTTAGGGTTTAAGCTGAAAATCATATTGTTAGGGTTTAGGCTAATTTTTAGGCTGATAATCATATTATGTTATTTTTTTTCAAAAAACAAAATGGCGCATTTTTTTTAATCTTTTTCTTTTTTCATACTTTATATGTACTTGATTTTTGCAGACATCTAGCTCCATGCAAGGTACGTATTTTTGAATTTGCGTTTTAATTTTATTTGTCCATATTTTTGTTATTTTTTTAAGGTTTAAGCTGATATTCATATTTTTAGGGTTTAGGATAATTTTTTAAGGGTTCAGGCTAATATTCATATTTTGTTTTTTTTTTCCAAATAAAAATTGTGAATTATCAAATTTGGGTTATTTTTTGAAAATGGCCAATTTTTTTAATATAGCTGATCTTGGGAAAATAGCATACTGAGGGAATTAGTGTTATTTGTTTTATTTTTTGTAATTAGGGCGGGATATAGTATATAATAATTGATTAAAATCACTATCAATCATAATTATTAGACAAATACAGAAAAATGTAAAAATTTATTACCTCGAAATAATTACTTACAATTCACACTAATTACAAAATATACAATCACAAATTCATAATAACACTTCACATAAATACAAAATTTTAGGGGGTAATATAGTTGATTAAAATCAGAATGCATCATAATTAATAGAAAAATGAAAAAGGTTTATCAATCAAATATGATACAATAATTGTTGAACGAAAAATTGGAATAATTTAAAAATATAGACCGAATATATCATTTAATACAAAATATTTTCATATTAAATACATCCCCATAAATTAGCCATCCTAATTAATATCAAATATTCTTAAATTTATGACACTTAATGCGAAATATCACATTAATTTTTTTTTGAATGGCAATCCAATCACACTACTTACACTTCACAATAATTACAAAATTTGAATTTTTAAAATTTGATTTTTCTAATAAATAACCTCTCTTTCCAATGACACTATTTAATGACATTATTTACAGTTCGTACTTATTACAAAATTTGACTTTATCAAAATTTATATTTCTAATAAATAACCGCTCTCTCCAATCACACTAATTACAAAATTTAAATTTTTATAATTTGATTTTCATAATAAATAACATATCTCTCCACTCACACTAATTATAGTTCACTTGAATTACAGAATTTGACTTTCTAAAATTTTATTTTCTAATTATATAGAACCATTAATATACAAATACAACTATAATGATATTTATAGTATACAATAGTTGATTGAAACCAGAATGAATCATAATTAATAGAAAAATACGAAAAAATGAATTATCAAAAAAATTTAAACATGCCCAAATTACAAAATTTGATTTTCTACTAAATAACCTCTCACACCAATCACACTAATTATACTTCACAATAGTTACAAAATTTGTTATTTATTTTATTTTTTAAATTGAGGTGTAATATAGTATATCATAATTATTAGTCATCCCAATTAATTACAAATATTCTTTAATTTATAGCATTTAATGTGAAATATCATATTGATGTTGCGTTGAACACCAGATTTGCGGTAACAGTGTTTATCTTGAGGATATAGGGCTGTGATGAATGATTTCAAGGGTGAGGACACGGTGGTGATCAAGAAGTGTGGTGGCGGTTTAAGTGTAAGTAAATCAGTCGACAAATTGGCAGAGTTTCTGCTTGTATTAGATTAATAGCTTAAGGTTTTTGAGGGAGAGATGGATCCCCTTTCTATTACAATGTGATCCTATATATATAGGCTAAAAAAGGTAAGTCGGTTTACTGTTCACCGATAAGACAACTAAGAGTACATAGCTAAGTTAAGCATGCATGCAATACAAGTGTCTTAGCCAGCTGTAAAGTGTTGCCAGCTGGATTGGCCAGCTGGACAAGCATGGTGAGCAGCGAGCAACGAGAAGTATGGTCGAACAGCGGGCTCGTCTGTGCCTTGAGTATATTAGCTAGAATCACATGGAGAGAATGAGTCCGGCTTACTGTTGGCGGACACGATCTGGCTTGTAGCTAGCGGCTAGAAGAAGCTTGGTGGCAGCGGCCAGCGGGCGCAGAAGCCCATTATCTATGTTGATGGGCCAAGATTGTAGGCCCAATATGGTTGAACAGGGCCCCATTCCAATCCGGGTATATCAATGGCCCCCTACTCTGTGCCTGGCGTGTCCGCCAAGGCGGAGAGTAGATTTTTGGAGAAGAACTTTAGGTGAAGCTCCTTTGTAGTTGCTCGTGACAGAGGATCGCCGATAATGCTCTATCGGGCTTGAATCAGTGTTGGTGAAAACCACTAGATATATGCTGTGCATTTGTAGCGGACAGGCTTGATCGCTGATAATGTTCTATCGGGCTTGAATCAGTGTTAGTATCACGTAGCGAATTACCGATTATATGTTGTGCATTTGTAGCGTACAGGCTTGATCGCCGACAACGCTCTGCCGGGTTCATTTAAGTGATTTGTCAAGATATGCCACAGTGGGCATTGATTGGTGTCAGCCGCTTGAATTAAGGTTGGGAGATAGTAATATGCTGAAGCCACTTATTCGGCGGATAAGCTGATGGTCGTCGAAAGAGTTTTGAACGGTTGGAAAGTACAAACGGATGTATCGGTACACGAAACGTCACGTCAGTCACGTGCACTGACACGGCAGTTGGAACTGAACCGTCCCTTGCTCTGATTGGCGAAGAAAAATCGGTAACCGTTCCAGTCATCATTACATTTGAATTTCGAATCCCAAACGTCGTTCCCCCTCAATTCTCCCTCTATAAATAGAGGAGTCACCCTCAACTTCTCCACTTTTCCCTCTTCTTCTCTCGATAAAAATCTCCGGTCGATAAAGCAAGGAAATTCCGGTGATTGCAAGCAGGTTCCGGCGAGTGCTCCTTTCAGTCAAAGCTTGGCACTTTATCCTCCCATTATCAATCAGGTATGAAATTTCACTCGTTTATTTGCTTTCTGGATCGATTTATGCTTTTCATTACCGTCTGTTCTTGCTAGAGACATAAATGATGCGATTTGGCCTCTGAGATTTTGCTTCATTTGTTTTCTGATGAACACCATGAGCCCAGCCTGAGTTTTTGTGATTTTATACCCATTTTTACCTAGAAATATCCCTGTATGCATGTATGCTTTGTTTTATAGTGTTTGAATGTGTGTTTAGGGTTTTCCTGGGCTTTGAATTTAAGGTTTTTCTGGGAAATTTGGGGGTTTTTCTGGGTAGATGTTTGGGGTTTTTCTATTTGCTAAGGAAGGTGGAAAGGGCGAGGTGTCGGGGTGTGATCGATTTCACCTCGACCCGATTTCCATATCCGGGTGACAAACTGATCCACCTTGCCCTTTTTCTTTCTTTTTCAGAATGTCGTCAGAGTATACCCAGTCGGATGAAGAGGTCAGGGCCGCTGCGGGCTACGGGTCGGAGGAGGTGAGTATGGAGGACGCTTCCTCTAGCGACGCTGAGGAGGAAAATGAAGAAAATCCGAATCCAGCATCCATTAGTATAGAATCCGACCCTGAGGTCTCCGTTATTGGTGAGGGCGCTACTGGGGGCGAGGTCGAAGATGACGCCCAAATGTCGTTAAGCGGTCTGCTTACCAGGATGGAGAAAGCCCTACATTCTGGAGCCGCCAAACGTAGCGGCAAGGTCAGGAAAGCCGTGGAAACTGCTGGGGTGACGGAGAAGCATAAAAAATCTCCAAAGGTTGTGGTGTCCAAGAAAAAAGCCGTAACCGTTGATGAGCCCGCCAAGAAGAAAAGGGCTCCTAAGAAAAGGTCCGCTGCTGTTGAGAATGAACTCGCAGAGCAAAAGCGGCAGTCAGCGATCTTATATCTCGATGGAAGGAGTTCAAAGATCGAGAAGATTATACCTTGGCGTTGGGGTCGTACGATATTTCAGCGGACTATCGTTTCGCCAGTATGGGTGCGACCAATGTGTCGTGGGTTTGTGGTCGAGAGCAACAAGACTATCTGTGGCTACATTACGACCACTTCGCGGCCGGGCTCAGACCTCCTTTCGATCCATTCTTTGTTAACTTCATGGAGGTGCAGGTGATGCCCTGCGATCTTAGCATGGGGGTTGTCCGCGTGGTTATGTCTTTTATCATAATCAGTAGGTTGAGCGGATGCGAACCGTCGATGCCGGTGCTCTTATACTTTTACAGTTTTTCCCGGAAAGGTGGGGCCGGTTAGATCCAGCCGCGTAGTCGATCAAGCCATGGGAGGCCCCGTTTATTATTCGATCTTCCGGACAAGGTAGCGGACTGGGACAAGAGGTGTATGAAGGTTGAGTCCCGGGTAGGATATCTGGCTTTCACCCAGGAGACCCGGGTTCGTTTCCCGGTAACGGAGCCAACTGATGTTGCGTTGAACACCAGATTTGCGGTAACAGTGTTTATCTTGAGGATATAGGGCTGTGATGAATGATTTCAACGGTGAGGACACGGTGGTGATCAAGAAGTATGGTGGCGGTTTAAGTGTAAGTAAATCAGTCGACAAATTGGCAGAGTTTCTGCTTGTATTAGATTAATAGCTTAAGGTTTTTGAGGGAGAGATGGATCCCCTTTCTATTACAATGTGATCCTATATATATAGGCTAAAAAAGGTAAGTCGGTTTACTATTCACCGATAAGACAACTAAGAGTACATAGCTAAGTTAAGCATGCATGCAATACAAGTGTCTTAGCCAGCTGTAAAGTGTTGCCAGCTGGATTGGCCAGCTGGACAAGCATGGCGAGCAGCGAGCAGCGAGAAGTATGGTCGAACAGCGGGCTCGTCTGTGCCTTGAGTATATTAGCTAGAATCACATGGAGAGAATGAGTCCGGCTTACTGTTGGCGGACACGATCTGGCTTGTAGCTAGCGGCTAGAAGAAGCTTGGTGGCAGCGGCCAGCGGGCGCAGAAGCCCATTATCTATGTTGATGGGCCAAGATTGTAGGCCTAATATGGTTGAACAGGGCCCAATTCCAATCCGGGTATATCAATGGCCCCCTACTCTGTGCCTGGCGTGTCCGCCAAGGCGGAGAGTAGATTTTTGGAGAAGAACTTTAGGTGAAGCTCCTTTGTAGTTGCTCGTGACAGAGGATCGCCGATAATGCTCTATCGGGCTTGAATCAGTGTTGGTGAAAACCACTAGATATATGTTGTGCATTTGTAGCGGACAGGCTTGATCGCCGATAATATTCTATCGGGCTTGAATCAGTGTTAGTATTGCGTAGCGAATTACCGATTCTATGTTGTGCATTTGTAGCGTACAGGCTTGATCGCCGACAACGCTCTGCCGGGTTCATTTAAGTGATTTGTCAAGATAAGCCACAGCGGGCATTGATTGGTGTCAGCCGCTTGAATTAAGGTTGGGAGATAGTAATATGCTGAAGCCACTTATTCGGCGGATAAGCTGATGGTCGTCGAAAGAGTTTTGAACGGTTGGAAAGTACAAACGGATGTATCGGTACACGAAACGTCACGTCAGTCACGTGCACTGACACGGCGGTTGGAACTGAACCGTCCCTTGCTCTGATTGGTGGAGAAAAATCGGTAACCGTTCCAGTCATCATTACATTTGAATTTCGAATCCCAAACGTCGTTCCCCCTCACATATTAAGTTATAATATTTAAAAATGATAACTTTAATTTTACCAATCAATGCAAAGTAAGCTAAAATTAGATTACATTTTGAAAAATATCTAAACTTAAATATATAATTTAATGTGAAATATTTATGCATTAAACTATAATATTTGAAAAATGATAAATTCAATTTTACCAATTAATGTCAGATTTTCTTACATTAAATTACATTTTCAAAATAACTATATTCAAATTTGTTAATTAATACGAAATATTCGTACATTAAAGTCATTCCTTGCAAGTAAGTCACCCCATTAAATTCCAAATATTCTTCAATTAAATTCCATTTTCAAAAATAAATTTATTCAAATTTATCAATGAATTAATTAATGTCATAAATTCTCACATTAAATTACGTTTCTAAAAGCTACTATAATAAATTTTGTCAATAATTACGAAATATTCTTACATTAATGTCGTCCCCCACAAATTAGCCACCCCATTTAATACCAAATATTCTTACATTTTTTTTTAAAATTTTGTCCGTTTTTTTTTGCGGCTTTGTGTTATTTAATGGGAAATATTTTTACATTAAATACATCACATATAAATTAGTCATCAAAATTAATACCAAATATTCTTACATTAAATTAAATGTTCAAAAATACCTAAATTCGAAAATGGAATTTAATGCGACATATTTTTACAATAAATTATAATTTGCGAAAAATGATAAATTCAATTATACCAATTAATGCAATATAATTATACCAATCAATTAAATATTTTTACATTAAATTATATTTTAAACAATAACTATATTCAAGTTTTCCAATTAATTCGAAACATTCTTACATTAAGGTTATTCCTACAAAATAGCCACTCCATTTAATGCCAAATATTCATACAATCAATTATATTTTCAAGAATAACTTACTTCAAATGTTTGTGGTGTAATGCGAATGTTTTTAGATTAAATAAATATGTCATTCAACGTAAAATATTCTTAGATTAAATTACATTTTCAAAATAAAAAACAATTTCAAATATGTCAAAAGATAATAATCCTCTAAAACTATTTTAAATTAATTATATGCATCATAAATAAATTCAAATATGTCAAGAAAAATTTCATACTCGATTCGATGGTATTTTATTGGAATTGAGAGACTACCTCAAATTAATTTGACTTTACTTTTTTATTTACGAAATAACTCTCATCAACTAGCACTAGTTTGATGTGAACCTTAGGAATAAGTCATCAAATTGGTTAGATCTAAAAAACTAGCACACCTCATAGAATCCCACTATACATCTAAATACACGAATCTTTTATTAACTATATATCTTGTGTCAGCGGGGCCTGGGGGCCCTGTGCTTTTTTATGTTTATGTTTGCTAAGCGAAAATCACATATTATACCATATTTCAATAAATGAAGATCAATATCCATTTTTTTTTGATACAAATCAAAGTTTTGAAACAATTGGAGGGCATAGATATATGGTTACCTCGGATCTAAAGAATCTTATTTTTTTGAACATGAAAAAGATAAAAAAAAAGCCATTGCAATTGCCGGAAATACTAGGCCTACTAAAGGCACAAAAATAGAGGGAAAGCTGAAAGTTGTCATATATCAAAGAATGACTCTAGTTATCAAATGATTGAACAACCGGGAGCAATTTACTTACGATACTTAGATGTTCTAACAAATGGAGTTGGTTGCGTTGGTAAAGAAACCTTTCTACCAAAAATACCAAAAGGATGAAGAAGATGGGTATATACAGACTGTATCAAACAATTCACCCACAACTTGTAGATCTTTTCACGAACGGATTAATCGGACGAGAATAAAGAGAGAGTCCCGTTCTGCATGTCAATGCCGACAAAAATGAAATTTATAGTAAGAGGAAAATCCGTCGACTTTAACAATCGTGAGGGTTCAAGTCCCTCTATCCCCAAAAAGCCTAATTTTCTTCCCCGACACTTTTGCCGATCCCCTTTTATTTTCTTATGGGTTGAAAATTCCTGATGCACCCGCCCTATTCTATATTCTTTTTGTCTATATTCTATTTCCGTACAAATTAGAGTCCTCCATTGATATAGTATATTCAGAAATTAAATTACATTTTGAAAATAACTAAATTCAAATATGTCAATTAATACGAGATATTCTTAAAATAGGTCATCCGCTACGAATTAGCCACCTCATTTAATGTTATGGTGGGTAAAGTAGGTAGGAAGCGTATTTGAATAAGATGGGGTGGTAGGTAAGGTAGGATATGATAGGGTGGTGGGTAAGGTAGAGTAGGGTGGGGTGGTGGGTAGGGTAGGGGTAGTGGTGGGTAGGGTAAGGTAAGGGGTGGTGGTGGATAAGGTATGGTAGGTTAGGTAAGGTGAAGTGGTAGGAAATGTAGGGTTGCTAGGGTAGGGTAGGGTAGAGTAGGGTAGGTTGGGGTAGTGGGTAAGGTATGGTAGGGTGGTGTGGTGGGTAAGATAAGATAGAAAGGAATGATGGGTAGAGTAGGGTAGGGTAGGGTAAGGTGAAATGGTGGGTAAGGTAGGGTTGGTAGGATAGGGTAGGGTAGAGTATGGTATGATAGGTTGGGGTAGTGTGTAAGGTATGGTAGAGTTGTGTGGTCGGTAAGATAGGGTATAGTGGAATGATGGATATGTTAGGGTAAGGTTGGGGTGGTGGGTAGGGTACGGTGGGGTGATGGGTAAGGTAGGGTAGAGAAGGGTGGGGTGGTGGGTAAGATAGGGTGGTATGATGGGTAAGGTAGGGTAGGGTAAGGTAGGGGTGGATGATAGTGGAGTAGAGTAGGTTATGGGTAAGGTAGGTATGATGTCGAGGGTAAGATATGGTGATATTGGGTAGGTAGGATAGAGTGGTGGGTAGGGTATGGTAGGGTTGGTAGGGCTGGGTGGGAAGAGAGGTAGGGTGCAATGGGGTATGACGTAGGGCTACCCTATCCATTCGTCTATATCCTACCTAATGAACCATACCATACCCTACTCCAGCCCACCTTAATTCACTACCCTGCTCTACTCTCAATGTGTCATCTTTTATATAATTTGTCTATTCCAATCTTGCACATTTTTCAAACGCAGTAATAGAATTAATTTATTCCATTACATTCCATTCCGTTCCTGTTATTTTATTCCATTCAATTTCATTCCCACGTAACAAACATGCCAATAAAATCTTTTTTTCATCCTTCAAAAAAATTCTTCTTTTAAAATATACGTTCTTGTTAAGGGTGAAATTATATGATTTATAACGTTATATTTTATAATGTTCTCCCCCATATTCGTATTAATTGCATGGGAATTAAGCGTTTAAATGAATTATTGAGCAAATAATATTTTTAATGAGTTAATCGCAAAGTTGGTGAATTTATATGTTTTAATTATGATTTTATGTTTATGGGAATTATGTTACGCTTTGCGGTGTTTTTGATGTCATGTAGGTACTTGTTTGAGGCTAAATTGATGATCAAATGTTGATAAAACTCGAGCTAAATCAAGATAGAGGAGATAATGGTGAGTTGGATTGAGAAGGAAAAGAGATAGAGTTGAAGAAATCCGTTTTTGATCGAAGATGGACTGGCGTCCAGATCAGGCGAACGAGCGTCCACCTTGCAACAACCCTGGACGGGCGTTTGAAGACCTTAAACGGGCGTCCAGAAGGAAAATTTAATACAGAGAGTTTGGACGCTGAGCAGACTGGCGTTCACCTCCGTCCAGAAGCTGCTGGACGAGCGTCCAAGATAGTGGACGGGCGTCCAAGCACCGCCTTAGCCTAAACCGACCTAAAAATCTATAAATAGGCGCGATTTCTCAAACCCTAGATACAGAATTCGAACCCTAAAAACCTAGGGGCAGCTTGGCTGCGTTTTTCTACAGTTTTTATCTACTTTTATGCAATTTAATTCCTAGATTAGATTAGATAGATTCATGTCGTTTATTTCATCAATTCGAGTTGCAACAAGGATGTTAAGAGGCTAAACCCTCTTGAACAAGCGTTGTGAAGCCTTACTTCAACAATTCAGTTTTGATTCGTGATTAATCTGTGAGTTTCTATCTCAAAGTTGTTTCTTTTATCATTATTTATTATTGTGTAATGCAATTATATCGAAAGATCGTTGCTTTGTGATTGTTTTATTGGTGAAAATCATACAAACCTTAGATCACCGTGATAAAAGAATAGATCTTCGATCTAACTAAAACGAGAGTTGTTAGATTGATTTTCTAGATCAGAAATTGAAAGATTTCACGCCTAGGTTAGAAAGACTTAATCTTTAATTGAAAGATCGAAGATTAGGAAACGAACTTGTCTACGAAAGTGGGTGTTCATGCCTTAGATTAGGTGAATCACAACTTGAGTAGGGATCACGAATTAATCCGAATTAGAATTGAATGTTGATAGGATAGGTGGATCGATTGCTTGTTCGTTCGTTATAATTTGATTTTAATCCTTTAAACTTGAATTGCTTGATTAGTTTACTTTTAATTGCACTCTAGTTTTTATCGCTTTCAATCTTGCCTAGCATTGGATTAATTTCCTCTGTCTAGTTACTTTTATGCATATTTGTTTAGGTTAGTTCTTCGTTTAGGTTAGTTTCGTGACAATAGTTTAGTTGAAAACAAAAGCTAGGATTCACATTCGTCTAGTTCCCCGTAAGATCGACCCGGCATTAGCCTCCATACTACGATCCTTGCACTTGAGGTTAACCGGTTTATTACTTGTTGTTTTGTATTGATAAAATCCGGGACAAGTTTTTGGCGCCGTTGCCGGGGAACCGGACGGTTTGCCTAGTTTTTGTTTTTGTTGTTTTTCGTTTCTGTTGTTGTTTTGTTTTATTTTCTGTTTTTAGGTTGTTAGTTAGATTAACCTTTAGATATTAGGTTAGTTAGGGTTCCCTTTGTTAGGATTATAGTTTAGATTATTAGGGCTGTTCGTAGTTAACTTTTATAGTTATCAATTTCCCTAGGTTTAGCTGTTCTCCCCTTTAGTTTTCTGCTCTTCCTGTCTGTCTGTTTCCCGTTTTCTGCACTCAAACGGGCGTCTTGACTAGTGGACGCCCGTCTGTCTGGAATTCGACAGCTCTGCTTTGTTTTATTCTACTGGACGAGCGTCTGGATTGCCAAACGCCCGTCCACTTCAACCGCCAGGCAGACGGCCGTCCAGGACCTTGGATGCCCGTCTGTCCTCTTGCTTCAGTGTCTTAAAAAAAAAAAAAATTAGGAAAGAATTTTTTTTGTGTTTTCGTAACTAGTACGGTGTCAGAAGTCCTGGAAAAAAAATTTGATTTTACCAGAAAAATTTTTGCTTCTTTTTTCCCCGAATTTTGACGGGAAAATAATTTTTCTAGAAAAAATAAATTCTTCATTTTTAGGCTTCAACCACCTGTTTTTGTAATAATGGCTGCCGAAGATAGACGTACGTTGGCAGACTACGCCATGCCTGGCGCGGTCACAGTCAACCCGGCTATTGTTATCCCAGCCATTACTGCACAGACTTTCGAGTTAAGACCGGGACTCATTCAGATGATGCAGCATGCATCAATGTTTCACGGGTCCCCTTCTGAAAATCCTCACACACACGTACACACATTTCTGGAGATATGTGGTACGACACGCATTCAAGGTGTGAGTGAGGATGCGATTAAACTTACACTGTTTCCGTTCTCTTTGAAGGGAGAAGCTAAAGAATGTTATAGCTCTCTCCCTGCAGAATCCATTACCACTTGGGCTGCATTGGAAAAAGAATTTTTAAGCCAATACTTTCCACCTGCCAAGACAGCCCAGTGTTTAAGGGAAATATACAATTTTTATCAAACGGAAACAGAATCATTCTTTGAGGCATGGAAGAGATTTAAGGCTCTTCTTCGTAAATGCCCCCACCATGGGTTAGACTAGCAGAGGCAAGTCAATACTTTTTTCAGTGGGTTGACCGAGCTCACCAAGGGCATGGTCAATAGTTCATCAGGTGGGGCATTCCTGAGGAAAACGCCTCAAGAGGGGTGGGCATTGTTCGAAGACATTGCCAAATATAATTACGCCCCCTCCTTTCAAGCTGTTCAGGCACCACCTCCTCCTCCTAGGATCGAGGAGGTGAAAATGCAAAATGAAATCGCCATGCTGAAACAGCAGCTGGCTACTCTCACGACATCTCCAAATCCGAGTTATCAGACTCCTTCATTTCTACAGAACTCTCAAGTTCTGTACTGTGAGAATTGCTCTCAGACTGGCCATATGGTTGGCCAGTGTCAATTTAATTCCCCTGTTCCTTATCAAGTCAAAGCTGTCCAGAATCATGGACAGTATAATCAAGTCGCATGCCAAGTATGTGACGATATGGGGCACACTGCTCGTTTCTGTCCTATGATTGGACAGAACGCAGAGATCAATGCCTTCAATGGCCAGCCGAATCGAGGTTTGGAAATCAATTCTCTGGCCAAGGCAATTTTCAAAATCGGGGTTTCCGTCAAAGCTTCAATCAAAACTCGAATCTCAATCGAAACCCTAATTTTAATCAGAACCCGAGCTTGAATTCCTCCAATCTAAATCAAGGGTTAAATCAAAGTTGGCCTAACAATCCAAATCCCACAATTCAAAGTCGGTCTAGCCAACCTTTCTCTCAAAACGTTCAGAACTCTCAAGGCCCCTCTCGCGTCGATGATCTTGAAGCTAGATTGGACTCCTATCAGAAGGAACTGAAGGAGCAGAACAATAACTTCCAGAGGGAGCAAAATAATAATATCCAAATGTTGATGAGCACAATCAAGAACCTTGAGAAGCAGATGGCTGACCAGCAAGCTTCTAGACCATCAAGGCAGTTGCCCAGTTTTATAGAGAAAAATCCGAAGGGTGGCCTAGTAGCCCAAACTGATTTCAATTGTGGCCAAAGCACTGACCTAGTTCCTTCGATTCCTTATGGCATGCCAGAGGCCAGTGCAATGAATCTTAGAAGCGGTACTCAACTGAGTGGTCCCTCTCACCAGGGAAACCACTAGCCCCTCCTGCCAGTGATAAGGCAGGAGGGGAAGTTGAGCATCTACGGTCCCCCGTTCTGCAAGAAAAGACTCAGGTGGCTGATCCCCTGGGAGGTGAAGAAGTTGTAAGTCCTCAGGTGGCTGTTCCCCTGAGGAATGAAGAATCAAGTGAAAGTCAGGAGGGTGATCCCCTGACTAATAAAAAGTTAGAAAAAGTTGTAAGGTGGAAGGACATGGAAGACAAAGCTGTCAGTGCTTCCTCAAACAAAGTATTTTCTGAGAGTGAGTTGAAGAAGCTTCCATTCCCACCTAGGAGAAGCAACATTCCTTTGAGTGAAGTTAAGAAATATGAAAAAGTGCTTAATTTGCTGAAAAATACTCAGGTTAATCTTCCATTATCTGAAGTTTTGGTTGAGATGCCTAAGTATACTAAATTCATCAAGGATGTTGTTTCTTCGAAGAAGAAGTTAGCAGAAATGGATCAGGCAATTGGTGAGGATTGTTCAATGATCAATTATCCAGACTTACCAATCAAAAGAGGTGACCCCGGAAAATTCGTGCTCACATTGCGGATGGGAGGCTTAGTCTTTTCAAATTCTTTATGTGACTTGGGTGCATCCATCAGCCTGATGCCATTGTCTGTGTGTGAGCAGCTGGGTTTACAAAGTCTTCTAGAACCCACTTCCATGAACCTTCAGTTCGCCGATAGATCTTCTAAGAAAGCTTCAGGGATTCTGAAAGACATTTTAGTCCAGATCGATAGATTTACCTTTCCTGTTGATTGGTACGTTTTAGATATGGGAAAAGATGAGAAAGTCCCCCTGATTCTTGGGAGACCTTTCCTATCCACAGCTAGAGCCCTCGTCGATTGCGATGGTGGGCAAGTAACTATTCGAGTTGGTGACCAAGAGGTGAGCTATAGTGTCTCTAAATCTATTCAAGTACCATCTGGTTCTCCAACCGGCTTTTCCATTGAGGAGTCATTTCATGACTTCAATGACTGTATGGACGAGCAAGTCAAGGCTGTGGAAGCGGAATATGGGCGATTGATCGATAATCTGAATAGCCATGGTGTGGTTAATCTAGATCAATTAACAGCTGACTTTGAGGAAGAATTGTTAGAAGGAGAAGCTTTGGCGGTGGGACCACAGAGTAAACTTAGTGATATCGAGTTGAAAAGTGGAGATCTCAAGTCAAGTTTAGAAGATCCCCCTACAGATTTAGTGCTGAAGCCGTTGCCTAAACATCTAAAGTATGTGTTTCTAAGAGAAGGTGACAGGCTTCCATTGATTATATCCGCCAAGCTGTCTCGTATAGAGGAGATGAAATTAATCAACGTATTGAAACGTAATGAAAAAGCATTTGGTTGGCAAGTAGGAGATATCCGAGGAATATCTCCTGACATCTGCATGCACAAGATCAAGACTAGTGAGGGTGCTAAATGTGTAAGACAGCCCCAAAGGAGGCTTAACCCTCACATGCAAGAAGTTGTTAAAAAGGAAATCATCAAACTTCTGGACATGGGAATCATTTATGCCATCGCGGATAGTGAATGGGTTTCCCCGACTCAGGTAGTTCCCAAGAAGGGTGGAATTACGATTGAGAAGAATGAGAAGGGAGAGGAAATTGCATTGAGACTTGTCACTGGTTACCGAGTCTGCATCGATTATTGCAAGCTCAATGAGGTAACCATGAAAGATCACTTCCCCCTTCCATTCATTGACCAGATGCTTGAGCGTCTGGCGGGGCACGCATTCTACTGTTTCCTGGATGGGTATTCAGGATATTTTCAGATACCCATCGATCCTATTGACCAAGAGAAGACCACTTTCACTTGCCCCTATGGGACATTCGCCTACAGGCGGATGCCATTTGGCCTCTGTAATGCCCCGGCCACCTTTCAAAGGTGTATGATGGCAATCTTTGACGGGCTAGTTGAAAAGTGCATGGAGATCTTTATGGACGATTTTTCGGTTTTTGGTCAATCTTTTGATGATTGCCTTGACAATCTTGATCGAGTGTTATCCAGATGTGTGGAAAAGAACTTAGTACTAAACTGGGAAAAATGCCATTTCATGGTAGATGAAGGCATAGTCCTTGGCCACAAAGTGTCAGCCAAAGGTATAGAAGTAGATAGGGCCAAGGTAGAAGCCATTGAGAAGATGAGTTATCCTAAGAATGTACGTGAAGTCAGAGGTTTCCTCGGACATGTCGGTTTCTATAGGAGATTCATCCAAGATTTTTCCAAAGTAGCCAAGCCCCTATCTACTCTGCTAAAGGAAGACGTTGAGTTCAATTTCGATGAAAACTGCAAGCAAGCGTTTGAGGAGCTCAAGAATCGGTTAATATCCGCTCCAATTCTTATATCGCCGGACTGGAACTTGCCCTTTGAGCTTATGTGCGATGCATCCAACTATGTTGTTGGTGCAGTTTTAGGACAGCGAATCGAAGGAAAGTTCCAGCCTATCTATTACGCCAGCCACACGTTGAATCCTTCGCAAGTTAACTATACGACTACCGAAAAGGAATTATTGGCCGTAGTGTTTGCTATGGACAAGTTCCGTAGTTACTTGCTAGGTGCTCAAGTGGTCGTGTGGATTGATCACGCTGCTTTGCGGTATCTGATGACTAAAAAGGATGCTAAACCGCGCCTACTGCGTTGGATACTGACCCTACAAGAGTTTGACGTTCAAATTAAGGACAAAAAGGGCAGTGAGAATGTAGTGGCGGATCACGTTTCTAGAATGTTAAGTGAGGAAAAGGGTGATCCTGATGATATAGATCTTTACTTTCCTCTAGAAAACATTATGTTGATAGACGGTCGTCCTCCTGATGTTCCATGGTACTCTTCCATTGTGAACTACCTTCATGCCCGTTACCTTGATCCCGAAATGTCGTACCAAGAGAAGAAGAAGTTCTTCTCTGATATGAAATATTTCGTTTGGGATGAACCTTATCTGTTTAAGATCTGCAAAGATGGTTTGCTTAGGAGATGCGTTCCTGAATCTGAGCAACAAGAGATTATCGAGCAATGCCACAGTGGACCCACTGGTGGTCACTTTGGTCCTTGGAAAACGGTTGCTAAGATATTCCAGTCCGGGTTCTATTGGCCTACGATCTTTAAGGATACAGAAGCCTTCTGTAAATCTTGCGATAGATGTCAAAGGACCGGAACTCTGACAAGGTGTTTTGACATGCCCTTGAAACCCATCTTAGAGTGCGAAGTCTTTGATGTATGGGGCATCGATTTTATGGGACCATTCCCATCATCTTGTGGCAACAAATACATCTTAGTCTGCGTTGACTATGTTTCGAAATGGGTGGAGGCAATTGCCACTCCTCACAATGATCATAAAACGGTCATGAAATTTCTGAAGAAGAACATCTTTGTGAGGTTTGGATGTCCACGTGCCTTGATCAATGATGAAGGGACACACTTTTGCAACCGACCTTTGGAAAAAGTCCTCGAGAAGTATGGTGTTCGCCATAAAATCGGCACACCATATCATCCGATGACTAGTGGTCAGGTTGAGCGAAGCAACCAGAGTCTTAAGAAAATCCTGGAGAAGACGGTGAATAGTCATAGAAAAGACTGGAGTTTGAAGTTGGACGATGTACTTTGGGCATATAGGACTGCCTATAAGACCCCTATGGGTACATCGCCATATCAAATGGTCTACGGGAAACCATGTCATCTGCCTGTCGAGCTAGAGCATAGAGCTTATTGGGCCACAAAGTTTTTAAACTTTGATGCCCAAACTTGTGGACAGCATCGACTTCAGCAGTTACATGAGCTGGACGAATTCAGACTTCAGGCATATGAAAGTGCCAGGATCAGTAAAGAGAAGATGAAACTACTCCATGACGCCAAGATAAAGAAGAAAGAATTCCAGGTCGGCGAGCAAGTTCTCTTATACAATTCTAGGTTACATTTGTTTCCTGGGAAGTTGAGAACACGTTGGTCCGGTCCTTTTGAGATTCTCCAAATCATTCCTGGAGGCGTTCTAGAACTACGCGGTTATCCAGACCAACCGTTTCGAGTTAATGGTCAAAGGTGCAAGCACTACATTGGTGAACCTAAAGAAAAACCTTTGATTGTTAAATTTCTCGATATTCTCGGATGTGGTGTTACAGAGGTCAATGAATTTGACAAGTTTTCATCCGATTTGTTCTCCGAGAATGACGGTATTGGTTCATCAGCAGAAGTTCTAGCAGGTAGTTGGGATATGGAGGAGTATGAAAAAGAGCAAAAGCTTAAACGTCATCAGAGGAATCAGAAAAGAAAGAAATCAGCCATGGGGAAGATTAAACGAGTTTGGAAGGCTATAAAAGATTTTACCCCATGTGTGAGCTGCTGTTTCTGCAGCCACACTACTGACCAAAGCTTACACGAGGTAATGGCTGGCAGAAAGGTTAAATGGCCTGATCCAGGCTGAGCTTCAAATGTGTCGAGCTAACGACAATAACCATTAGCGCTACTAGGAGGCATCCTAGATATCCCTTATTATATTAGTTTCTTTCTTTAGTTATTTTTCCTTGTTCTAGTTGTTTTAATCTTATTCGGATTGTGTTGTTTTTGTCAGTCAGCCGTCCTAGGCTTATAAAGGGTCGAAGTGTTGTTTTGCTTACGATTTCCTCTTATCTTTATCTCTATCACTTTTGCGTGATATGATATAATCCCTTGTATCCCCCGAGGTATTTCTTTGTTTTTCAAGTGTGCAGGGTATTTGCATTAGCCTGTGTGAGTTTTAGATGATAGCAGTTTTCCGGTGGATGGTCCACAGTCTACTGATATCTTCGAGCATTTTTGGATCGGAACGCGTCCGTTCCAGAATTGTTCCCTTTCGCATACAATCAGCTAAGTTTTCTTTTCTTTTATTTCGCACAACATGAGGACATGTTGTAATTTAAGTGTGGGGGAGGGGAATGAGTCGATTTGTATCTATCATTTGCTTAATACATGATGTTTCTATGCAAAATGAGTAAAATTTTCGAAATTTTCGAAATTTTTGTTTTGTCCCGAGTAGGCAATACATGTTAATGTTCGTTGTTTTCGATAGTCATCTATGCTTTATATCATATGTTTGGTAAGTTAGTTGTTTCACCAAGATTTATTTTCCACGTGCCATAGTGAATGATGAGCTAATTTATAAAGCTATACCCCGTTTGGATTAGTAATTTTTGATTTCCTTTTAAGTCATGTGCTTAGTGCTAATGTTCATATCGTGAGACTTATGATAGTTTGTATTTAGTTCCAAGTACGATGTACTGTGAATATCTAGAAGTTTGAATGTGATAAGTAATACGTAGCTAATGTCATTTGAAAAGTTGAGTTAATAATAAAATCAATAGTGTGTGTCGGAAGCTGGTCGATGATTTGAGTGCGGTAAGGCATTATCTCGAAATGTTTTATTCCACTATGATGACCAAAAGCTCACGACAGTCAGAAGAAGCTGCTTTATGATTTGAGTAAGGTAGGGTATACCACGTATGTCCTATTCTGCTATGATGAGCAATAGCTTATTCTGATGTGTGTTTAAATGTGAAATCAATTGAATCAACTTAAGAATTGGTATGAAAAGAAGGAAATGAGACTTAGTTATCGTTAATCTTATCCCCAGTATAAACCGATGGATATGCTGTAGGGATTATCCTCTAAGTATGTCGGAAAGGTCTTAAATGTTTTCTATCATCTTTTTCGGGATATGTTCCGTTTTGTAGGGTGCATCTTATAAGTATCTTTTATTACTAGTTTGAAGGGGGTATTAGCTAGTTTTGCTTGAAATATTCGAGTTTGGATTTAGTGGAAGTTTTCTATGGTTATGCACACACACACGGGTGAACTTCTAATTTATTGACTATATGGTATATGTGTTGAGATGTCTATATTCTTTCCGAGCCTTTATCTTGTTTTGTTTTGCTCGGGACGAGCAAAGTTTAAGTGTGGGGGAGTTGTTAAGGGTGAAATTATAAGATTTATAACGTTATATTTTATAATGTTTTCCCCCATATTCGTATTAATTGCATGGGAATTAAGCGTTTAAATGAATTATTGAGCAAATAATATTTTTAATGAGTTAATCGCAAAGTTGGTGAATTTATATGTTTTAATTATGATTTTATGTTTATGGGAATTATGTTACGCTTTGCGGTGTTTTTGATGTCATGTAGGTACTTGTTTGAGGCTAAATTGATGATCAAATGTTGATAAAACTCGAGCTAAATCAAGATAGAGGAGATAATGGTGAGTTGGATTGAGAAGGAAAATAGATAGAGTTGAAGAAATCCGTTTTTGATCGAAGATGGACTGGCGTCCAGATCAGGCGAACGAGCGTCCACCTTGCAGCAACCCTGGACGGGCGTTTGAAGACCTTAAACGGGCGTCCAGAAGGAAAATTTAATACAGAGAGTTTGGACGCTGAGCAGACTGGCGTTCACCTCCGTCCAGAAGCTGCCGGACGAGCGTCCACAAGGCCGGACGGGCGTCCAAGCACCGCCTCAGCCTAAACCGACCTAAAAACCTATAAATAGGCGCGATTTCTCAAACCCTAGATACACAATTCGAACCCTAAAAACCTAGGGGCAGCTTGGCTGCGTTTTTCTACAGTTTTTATCTACTTTTATGCAATTTAATTCCTAGATTAGATTAGATAGATTCATGTCTTTTATTTCATCAATTCGAGTTGCAACAAGGATGCTAAGAGGCTAAAACCCTCTTGAACAAGCGTTGTGAAGCCTTCCTTCAACAATTCAGTTTTGATTCGTGATTAATCTGTGAGTTTCTATCTCAAAGTTGTTTCTTTTATCATTATTTATTATTGTGTAATGCAATTATATCGAAAGATCGTTGCTTTGTGATTGTTTTATTGGTGAAAATCATACAAACCTTAGATCACCGTGATAAAAGAATAGATCTTCGATCTAACTAAAACGAGAGTTGTTAGATTGATTTTCTAGATCAGAAATTGAAAGATTTCACGCCTAGGTTAGAAAGACTTAATCTTTAATTGAAAGATCGAAGATTAGGAAACGAACTTGTCTACGGAAGTGGGTGTTCATGCCTTAGATTAGGTGAATCACAACTTGAGTAGGGATCACGAATTAATCCAAATTAGAATTGAATGTTGATAGGATAGGTGGATCGATTGCTTGTTCGTTCGTTATAATTTGATTTTAATCCTTTAAACTTGAATTGCTAGATTAGTTTACTTTTAATTGCTCTGTAGTTTTTATCGCTTTCAATCTTGCCTAGCATTGGATTAATTTCCTCTGTCTAGTTACTTTTATGCATATTTGTTTAGGTTAGTTCTTCGTTTAGGTTAGTTTCGTGACAATAGTTTAGTTGAAAACAAAAGCTAGGATTCACATTCGTCTAGTTCCCCGTAAGATCGACCCGGCATTAGCCTCCATACTACGATCCTTGCACTTGAGGTTAACCGGTTTATTACTTGTTGTTTTGTATTGATAAAATCCGGGACAGTTCTCCCGTGCAATGCTAAAAGCAGAAATATAACCATAATTATTGGCATCGGTATAACTTTTGGACATTTTGTGTTA